>JAGJRP010001638.1:0-13011 GCA_022832235.1 Lepidurus couesii
AGCGGCTCGCGCTCATCGCTCGCAAAATTTCGAGCGCGCTCGTTTTAGCTCTGGGTACACATTAGTTCCCTTTAACGGCTTTCGGTGGACCACCATCGCATTCACACATTCAACGCTTCAACACGTTCTCCGAAAAAAAATGACAAACGGGTGTAGCGTATCCCAAGTCAAACTTAACACTAATGTGTCAGTTTTCAACCAGTATACTGGTTGAAAACTGACACTTTCTTTCACTTCAATCGCTGAACTATAGTTCAGCGATTGAAGTGAAAGAAAGTACAACCTAACCTAATTAATTTCCAATCCAACTACCAATTTTTATCTCAAATTTTCAACTACCATTTTCGCCCAGAGTTATGTAGTAAATTCTTGGGACACAATTCTTTTTCGCCCGCTTTTTTTCCTTTTTCGAATTTTACCGACGACCACCAAAATTTTACCGACTGGGCTTTCTGGCCAATTATTGGGGGGTGCACCCCCCACTCCCCACCCACCCTTTCGCGGCGCTCCTGGCCCACTAGTGCAATTTTCCCGGTAAAAATCCGCTGGTCGAAAAATAACATACTAGGGTCAGTTTTTGACCACCGGGTTTTTACCAGTGAACTGTTGCAACGCTTCGAGCCATCTGTGTGTAGTTCCGGTAACCCTCTGTTGTGTCTACATAAACAAGTCCCAGCGTGTATTACTGGAATGACGTTGACAAACGTCGCTTTCCGACGTACCGGTAATGCGCTTCAAATACATGCACATAAGAAACAAACGGTGTCATGGCTTCAACTTCAACCGGAGTTGGTCTAGAGTTGCTCTTTCGCAGTGTTAATCAGCAGTTAAAAACAAAGAATGACGTTCTGATAGCGTTTGTGCACTGGAAGTTAATAAGTAACTCTTTTCAATGCATTGGACTCGGAGAAGAGGTAACAAAAACAACGTTAAGCTATTGCAACCCCGGCTTTCCAGTTTCCAGACCGCGGCAACCGCTGCAACTCGCATAAAAGCGGGTTTAGGCATGTTGTAGGAGGTGGCTTAAATCCAGCAAACCGCATAAATGGATTCAGACATGTTGTAGGAGGTGTCTTAAAAGCAGCAAAACGCATAAGGGTGCTAACCTAACCTAACCTAACCTAACCCAAACCTAACCTAACCTAACCCAACCTAACCCAACCTAACCTAACCTAGCCACCTCCCCTAACATGCCTAAACCCGCTTTTATGCGAGTTGCAGCGGTTGCCGCGGTCTGGAAACTGGAAAGCCGGGGTTGTGATAGCCAATCCAACAAAAACAAACAGAAAAAGCTTCTTGTATGGTAAAACCCCTTTTCTTTAGCTCGATGTGAAGTCCTCAAGTTCTAGCGAGCTACTTCCAGAAGGCTGGAATGCTGATAAGAGTGGAGTCTATCAGCTAAGATACTTGAAGAATGGCGACTTGCATATTTTAAAAGCTGTACCAGTAGATGGTCAACTCCTAATTAATCTGCTGGTAAATCGCCTTTTATTTAAATTCACGGATATAAATGAATGAAAATCAATGTTTTCTCTTTCTTTTTAGCGTATGAGAGATGGAAAAGTCTGCGATTTGTCTGTGGTAACCGACAAGCATATTGGACATGACTTGGCAGCCTATCCCGGTGTATACTTGGACAAGGATGCATTGAACCAGTTTGTAGAGGAGCACATGCTTAGACCTTTGAGTAGCGAGAAGCCAGCAACAGAGAAAGAAAAACCGAAAGAAAAACCTCGCAGTTCGCTCCTAGAAGATCCTTTACGGGTGGGACCACCCCGCTACCCACGCAGCGGTGACAGAGGCTATGCATGGTATTCGATAATCAACAAGCTAGTATAACGTGCCCAGACTTGGAAATTGAACGTGTTTTCTTTGTTTGTTTTTTTCCATGTAGGCCTGATACCGGGAATCCGTTAGCTGTTGGTGGACGAGATTTAGACCCGTTTGGTATGCGTGGCGAAGGGGGAATGTTGATGGATCCTCGCCATCAGATGTTCCCTGGCAGGCCGGGTATCCCACCCCCAGTACCAGGCAATTTGCCACCGTAATTACCATGAATGTATTTGGTTCTGCTTTTAGTAATATAGCATTGACTTTTCAGAGGGGCGGTTCCTCCAGGAGCTCGTTTTGACCCGTTTGGGCCACCAAACCCTAACGCGTATCCTCCTGCGCCACAATATCCTCGACTTCCTGGCCGAAACTATTCTGAGCCTGATCCGGACCATTTACCACCACCGGGTTATAACGACGATATGTTCTTTTGAGTTGAAAAGTTTCTTTAATATTTAAGCGTCAAACATGAAAGTAACTCTGTCATCAAAAATTTTCCTTTGTTTATACACAGAAAATAGATACAAATTCTTCACAGCATTTCGTCAAATGTGTGTACCTAGTTGGAAACACTTGACATGTTTATGCAGATATACAGCAGCGAAATTCAAGACAAGTAGTCTATTCTTTAGCATCGCCAATCCCATCTGCCTGAATAGCAAACATGGCTTCAGCCTCCGGTAAGCATGGTGAATCGTATATCTTGCAGATACGCGTCTCACCTCGGCCTTTTCGCAGGTAAAGTCTTTAAAAAACCATAAAAGAGAGAGTGAAGGTTAGGCCTGGCTAGTAAAAATGATTTTTAAAAAAGAATTCACCTAGTAGTGGAAGCATGGGCAATAATATTGCCACCAATGGGCTTTTTAGGGTCAGCTGAGAACATAGCCGCTCCGTCAACTTGGGCTACAACTTGGTTGGTGATGACAACTGCAACGCCGAACTTGAAAGGATAGGGACGAAAAGTTTCAAGGTGTTGCAAATCTGTCAAGACGAAGGGATGCTTTTACCTCATCTGCCAATCTTAGTAGCATCCTAAGAAACTTGGCCAAATGCATTTGTCGAGCTGACAGTTCCCCGCGTCCCGAGTAGTCTGTTCGGTATAACGCGGTGGCAGAATCCACAATAAGAAGAGCATAACGATTTTCTGCCATCATAGCTGAAGCGTGAATAAGAAGCTTCGTTTGATGGTCGGTATTGTACGCGCGTGCACAAGCTACGTTGTCAAGAACGTCCGGACCTGACAGCTTAAAACGCTCGGCCGTGGCTAGTAGGCGCTCTGGACGGAAGGTTCCTTCAGTGTCGATGTAAAGGCACTTGCCTTCCGCGCCGCTTTGATCGATGGGCAGCTAAGATATGGCAATTATAACTTTTGGCTGGAAAAAACGTGAGGGTTGATATGAGAGGAAATTACTTGACATGTGACAGCAAGGGTGTGGCAGAGCTGAGTCTTGCCTGTTCGAAATTCTCCAAAAATTTCGGTGATGGAGCCCGTTTCAATACCGCCTCCTAATAGCTTATCTAATTCCTTAGAACCAGTAGTAATCTGAATAACTTCTGCCCGTTTCTGATGAAACTCAGAAGCAGTAGTGAATCCCATAGGAACAAGTTTAGCTGCTTCTGCCTGTTATACCAAATGATCCTTTGAAGGGACTGTTTTTTTGTTTGTTTGTTTTTTTTGGGGGGGGGCAACTTACAAGTAGTTTCTCTGCTTTAGCTTCAGTCAAGCCTTTGATAGCCACGATGGCTTTTGTTGGTGCAAAGGCGACTGACTCGACTGTATGATAACCTGCCTCGGCTAGCTTTTTGATATCCGCAGCAGTAATCCCATTACCCTTAGGATAACAACAAATGGTTCGGCTTGGAGCTAATTAAGGACTACAAAAGTAACTTCGATCAAGACCGAGCTTACCTCTAACTTTGCAATAAGCTGAGGTCCTCCAAGTTCCATATTCTCTTCATTTTCTTGGACATGGTTTGATGTTGCGACAGAAGGAGCAGGAGCTGCCTCCGCTGCACGTTGAGCACCCCTGGACATTCTAACGAACGAAATAAAACGTAGTTAATGACAGATATTTCAATACATATAGTTTTATACTTACATATGTAGAGTTAATTTGATAGACCGGGTGAATATTTAGACACAAATCACTCGCAAAAAGCGCAGGAACAAGGCTCTCGTTTCTTGCAACTTCAAAACACAGAACCCAGATTTCGACGAAAAAGCGCCAAAAAAGGTGTGGCTTAAATTACTTTCAAAATATGCCGCGACGAATCTAAACATGATAAACTGGCGCTGCTTCACTCCACGATTCAGAGCAACCCCCGGGCAAAGTCCTCGTTTCAACGCGTGTCAACACGTTCCAATTAAGTAAATATATTTACTTAATGGAAATTCGTATTTAATTCTACTAAAACTTTTAGTAAAAATTAAATGCAAAATTTTTGCGTAGTACGTTTAGTTAAAGTNAAAAATTAAATGCAAAATTTTTGCGTAGTACGTTTAGTTAAAGTACTTCTCAATTTTTGAATAAGCGATCAATGTTAGGAACATTGTTACAATAAAGCGATTTCTTTATTCTTTTTTTAATAGTCATAAAGGCAAGCTTTTTTGTGATATCTTTACTCTCTCTCGTACCAGAAACACTTTATTGCCATTTATAAAAATAGCTTTGTACAATTTTTGTTCGTCACGTTATACTTTACATGTACATCTCACAGGCTCAAGTCACGGGTCAAAATCCGCGTCCCATCCCAAGCATTTTTTTACTTCAAAGACCCTAACCCCGATCTATAATCCCAAGGATATAATTCGTTTTCTGGCTTTGATAGTTGCCATTCCGTCTTTCACATCGTTGATTCTGGTCCTACTGGGAGTGTTGGGAGCAGTTTCTCCCTCCTTCTTTAGACGTAGAATAAAATTAAGATCACAACTGGTATTCACAGCATAGTAAACATTTGCACTTGGTGGCAATACCATCTCTACATTCCCCCCAAAAAATAAAGAAATGAAAAAGTCGTAATTTTAAAACTTTAAACTTGGTTACCTCCTCGCGGTAAGATCTGTGACAAGGTGTAATGTTCAGGTTTACCCTCGATGGAATGCTTCATCATTGCATTGCGTATGACTTGAGGCGTTCTCTCATTGTTGCTCACAAGTATACTTTTATAGAGATTCACGCCTAATCGCAAAATGATGTTGAGTTTAATAGTAATAGATGTTGCGTTTAGGTCAATAAAAGTTACCTTCCGTCTCTGTTGTAAATGTGTCCAAGGAAACTCGGATCACATAGAAATCAGAGCCTTTCAAAGGACTTGTATTGGAGTTGTTCGGTGGAGTGACTCCTCTGGGTAAACTACTAGCTCGGCCCCCTTTCGTAGGCGTACCGTTGCCTAATGATGTTGAATTCGTAGCACCACTGCTCACCGAGACGTCCAGTGAAGGCAGTGAAGAACTGCTACCCGACGAAGATAAATGGCACCCGTACAACTAAACGAGTACGTTTTATAATTAATCTTAATTTATAAACTCGTTTTGTGTCGTCTCCTTCACGTTTGTTTACTACCTTTTGGTCTAACGAGGCTGTATCTTGAGAAACAGCGCCGTCAACTTCAGACAAGAACTGACTACTGCAGCTGCTCGACGTGCTAGCTATAGAATCGTTTTTGCGATGGCCAAACCTGAACCAACCTTGTTAGGAACTAATTGGTCGAAAGGAGATATTTATTACCTTCGCTTAGTTTTGTCAGTTCTTTTCCCCGTCGAGCCTTGACTTTGTGCAGGTTCAATTTGACAAGACAGCTGAAAGGCTTCACGGTCTTCGAGTACTAATACAGAGTCAAACCACTTTTGGAACCGGGTGTCGGCAGATATGTGATAAGCATTGGCAGCACCTTGTAGAAGTTTGATCTGTGATGATGGGAGAAAAAATTGTTCAAATAATTTTCAAATTTTTGGAAAGTTGGGCTTGTGTCGGTTTTACCTGGGCTAAAATCTCAAATTCTTTGCGGCGTTTGTCAAAATTAATCATCCCTTCGCTGACAGTGTCCGGGATGGCAGTGTCGATCATGGTCAAGTCGGTTAGAAACGTTCCCAAGTACGGAATGGTGCCATGAATGATGGTTTGGCTAGATTGCTTGTGAAGGAATTTCTGTAAGTGGCGGTCATGGTCTCCCGCGTTCTCAGCAAACTTGGCAGTTCCTTCTCGCATGAGCAGTTCTCGTTGAGCTGACTGGTTGTTGTCCTCGCTAAAGATGCGTGCCAATTCCTCGTACATCTCCAACTAATAAAAATTGTTACTCGTTTTTTTTATCGGTTTTAATTCAAGTGAGGTTGTTTACCTTGTCTTTTGTAATGACGGACCATACGTGTTTTAATCTATAAATAGGATTGGATTGCAAACCTGAGATAATTGCTTTGAGTGACGAGAAGTTTTTGAGCACGCGTAATTCCTTCAGGGTGTTTAGAGTAAGCAAAAATTAATAACAGACACGGGGGGGGCAATATTTTTACCTGGGCAATATCAATCCATTTGAGTATCACTTTGGCGCGAAACACTTTATCGCCTTGCCCCAATAGTACCGTGCTAAGCACCCGGAACGAAACAGCATTGAATTGGTCAACTGTCGCTGCCACAGATGCGCAACTGGTTTCGTTACTTAGACCGCGAGTTTTGTCTCGTCTTGACCACACAGATCCTAAACACTGGTAAGGTACTAATCTCCTAAATAGCTCCTACCAGCGTACAGAAAATGGCAAAAAAAGGTTTAAATAATAGCTACAAAAATAATTTTAAAAAACTTACGGCATCCAATCTCGTTAATTGTTCAGCTATTTGCTTGTCGTCAAATTCGAGGAAAACTGAAATGAAATCTGGTTCTTCGTGATTAAAACTATTGGCAAGCCCGTTGAGCACTGAATGGTACGTTAAATCTTCCGTACTAAGTAGGTGTGAATAGCTACTCGATTTCTCTACGTTCATACAAAAAAAATTAAAATATATACGTTTTTTAAATGAAGTGGTATTTTTGGATTTCGGACTTACGAAGTTCAAACCCAGCTCGGTTCAACCGTTCCAGACGGTGTCGAACTTTCAGGGCTAACTCGGAATTAGGCGCATGCTGGTTGCAAAACTCTTCGATTTGTCGAAGGAGAGGATAATTAGGAGGTTGTTTAAAGTCCTCGGAATAGGTATCGAGCCAGACGTGCATTGTCATGCGCATCGTCCTAGATTTCCAAACCAAAATTAGTCGTTGGAAGTGTTGAAACCGCAAAACATTTAGTCAATTCAATAGAGTCGTGATTTACTTTCTGTGGAGTTCGCGTGTGTGCTCAGGCATAGCCAATTTGTTGTCGCTCAAGTCTTGATACCTGTTAAAATAATATTAGAACGGCGGGAAAAGAAAGAGGGAAAATGTGTGACAGCTCAGAAACACGACAAAACGAATAAAGTGTAGCGCTAACCTTTGACTTATAAGCCGCAGGACAGTGGGAGCGGTGGTAAACGTGCGATAGGTTGCCAAGAATATGTTAATATAAGTTGACTCCAACTCCCCCGAGTCAGAGGCCAAGGATTCGACCAGTTTTTCTAACGTTCCAGCTTTGAGCATACGCACACGAACTGTTTCCCATTCCAAATGTGATATACCGTCATCAGTTTCCTTTACAATAAAAATGTGTTTTCTTAAATGAAAGTAAATTATAAAATTAAAAAACACTTGTTTTTCTTCTAGAAAAATTGTTCAAACTTACATCGACAGATTTGCTTGGAATATGGTAACGAACTTTCTTTAAGTACACGGTGTAAACAGCTCCTGTGGTGCGCTCTTCGCCCCATAATCTCCATGACGGCAGCTGTCAAAAGATGTAAACAAACTAATTATACGTACACCAATTAACCCTTTTCCCAAGGACATTTTTGTCGCTATAAGGATCATCGTTCTGTGCAAGACACCACGACGCTCAAGATGTCATTAAAACAGCAAATATTTACATTAGCTAATATATGCATTCCATTGCAAGCTCAAATGAAGTTTCCTTTCCATCCTTTGTAAATTACTTGAATAAACACTAATACATTTGCATCAACAGTAAAACGCACTAAAGAGTGTTTTTACGCATTAGGGATTTTGTAGAAAGGAAAGATAAATTGCTAGGGGGAGATAGGGAATATTAGCTTGGGAACGAAATTTGCCCGTTCTCGAGGACAAAGAACTTCCTGTTGTGGAGATATTAGCCTACGTTGTAATGGTCTACGCTCCCGTGCTTACGGTGATACATAATGCGTAGTATTATAATACTATTCTCGTTGGTGAATGGAACACATTTACTAAAAGTTTTGTTTATTTGTCAACAGCCTTTTCAAACTACAATGTCCCAAACTTTCCATCAGATGAGCTTTCACTATGAAAGTTACCTACAAGGTCAAAGTCTTGAGGTAAACATAGGGTACGTTCAAGACCTGGAACCTAGGGACAATCCCTCAACTTCTCATCGTCACGCCTGAAGTATCAATTATGAATTTAACAAATACAAAGCTATACGACTAGTTGTTATTCTTTTCTATAATAATGTATCCCTACTTCCAAGTAAATCGATGTAGGACACTTTCTTCTTTTGGGTATAAATTATTTGTACTATCCCTTAATTCCCTCCCCCTCCCCCCCAAAATGCAAAAAAAGCTACCAAACGACATAACTTCGAGACGATACAACCACACAAGTCCCGGTTAGGAGCAATGTTCGATAGGTTACATTTCATTATTCATTATTTCGTCGTATGGTTATAGACAAGGCAAGGCAAACTGTCACTACACGAGACTCACGTCTGACCATCTGGGAAAACGTCGCTAGCTTGTTTGCTATATATGGATCCTACTTACGAGAACGTGAGTATCGTACATACACTATGGGCAGTACAAATTGCCACCCATCCACCCACTATCCCTAAAAAACAGCTTAAAAACTTAACCTACTTCTTGACAGACCCATAGGAGCTTCTGCTAACCTAATTTCGTGCCTAGTCGGTGTCTCTCTTCGCAAAAGAAAGTACTTTCTCCCACCAAAAGAAGCAAAGCGTGTGGCACTGGGACTTGATTTCGTTCCTGCTTCCCAAGCCGCCTTGGGATGACATAGCGAGAATCGAGAGAGAAAGCGTGGTCAGTTTTAACTCAAGATACACGCTAAGGCCGTTATTTTAAGGCGCTGCAATGTTCGTCATATTGAAAATTGCTGCACGGAATGCGATCCGAACCAACGATGCGGCGCGAATAAGTTCCCGAAATTTCGTTCACAATTTACGCTTGTCTTGCAAGATCCCACGCGTACCTTACAACATCCGTCCATGCGTGACTTTCAGTCTGACACACATCCTGATTGGCAACAGGCCAACTCTACTCTCTCGCAAAATAACGAATTTCTATTTAACCACTGCGTTTTTTGACATTTCTTTTACGAGTAGGCTACAGCTTAACAGTGAATTCTGTCGGTTCTTAATTTACAACAATTCTGCTACAGGTACATTTCATTTGCAATGCTCCTTTATTGGTGTTCTCGTAAAGAAATTCGAACGATTTTTTACGAAAAATAACTCTTTCTTCATGTCTTTTTTAATTTTATTTTTTACCTGATTTTCTCCGTCCACGCTCATAGTATCCGTTTTAAACTGATATAACTGCATGAATTCCGATAAGGTTTCACAAGCGAAACAAACCGGAGCCACGCAATATCGAAAGGCTCCTTCAACGAAAACAAGATTTCTTTCTTTCTCTTTTGCGAATCAAGTCCGGTATTTACGCGCTGGATGCAACATTTTTGAGGCACAAAGACACAACATGAACAGGCCACAGTTCTATTTACCACTGCGTGCTTGTGTTTTGTTCAGTATATTGCAGACGATAAAAAACCGTTATAAGGTCACATTAGGCGGTGCCTTTACCCCCCGCACAGCTCTGAATCACAAAACAAACACTTTTTTGCATTTTACCCCCGTACTCTATAAAGTCAAACGACGGATCCTGGGAAGCTTGTTAGTAAAGGATAAAATCTAGGGGAAAATTTCCTTTGGTGATCTTTGTCACACCTGTTGCACTATACTCCGGTGTACTACACCACACCTGCGAAAGGCTGAAGCAAAACTTTACAGCGCTTGACTGACAGTATACGACGAGAGGACAAAAAGCGAAACAAGGAAGGGAACGGTTTGGGTTTGGTTCTCGGTCTGGCGGTTAAGCTAGATTTCCTTCCACTAACAACCCGAACGCCTTCCGCACCAAAAGCCCAAGGCCAAAAGGAGAATGCTCTGCGCTGCCCTCATCCTATATAATCCTGTCCCTGTCTGCTTGGCTTTTCATGGCCAAATGGCACACAAAAGTTTTTTTTTTAAAGTTTTTATTTTATTTGCAATATAGCTCATATAGTTATCAAAGCGTTGACAGTTCTGTTTCTAAAGTATATTCCATCAACGCTATATAAAAAAATGATGACTGCGACAAAGCGATCTAAGAATGCTGCATGCTGTCTTTCCATTCTTTGAGAATAGCTTCGGCTTTTTCCAAGTTCTTGTCTTCCTATTTATGGAACGAGAATAAATTAGCAAACAAGCAACACATAACAAGGGAAATACGTCGTAAACAACACATAAGTTTATAAAAAGAAATACTTTTATGAAACAAAAGCGAATGTAGTCCTCGCCGAGCGGTTTATTTGGCGAGGAATAGAAAGCGGATGGTGGAATGCCTTGGAGTTTCTTCGTTTTACTCATCCATTTCACAAAACGGTAGTCACGCTGCGGATCGGTCTCTTGACTCAAGTCCGCAAATGAACCTAAAAAGAAATTAAGACATCAAGATCGGCATTTTGATAATTCACATCTCGATGCAAAAGTTTTACGAAAATGCCGAAATTAATTCTCGTTGAAAAGCAGAACCTTGCATATATTACCTAACTTTGACCAATCGGCCAGCATAAAGTAGCCTCCTTCGGGAACCACAGGTTTCATTCCAGCATTGTCCAGGAATTTCGCCATATAGTCACGTTTGGACTCAAGTAGACGGGGTAGTTCGGTAAAATAGCTTGTGTCCGTGCCATAACGCTCTAATTCGATCTCAAACCCACGCGCTGTAGCTTCCTAGGAGATTTTTTTAATACTTTTTTTTTAACACAAACTTTCTCAAACCTGTGTGGGAGTTGGGCAGGCGTATAGAGCATTCTGATGAGCCGTCATCATGGGTTTTATCAAATTAGCAGGGCCGTACGCCCAGCCAAGTTTCCATCCGGTAACACTGAATGTTTTACCAGCGGATCCAATAGTTATAGTTCTTTCCCACATTCCAGGCAAAGTTGCTATTAAAAAAAATAAAATTAAAATCACTTTTCGGCAGTTCTGAAGTAGAAATGTTACCCATGCGAATATGCTGATTTGGCTTATACACCAACCATTCGTAAACTTCATCAGAAATACAAAGCACGTCCCATTTCTTGCACAAATCGGCAATCACTTGCAGTTCGGATTCTCTGAAAACTTTCCCTAAGGGATTGTGCGGTGTATTGACGATAATTGCTTTAGTCTTGCTGTTGAATAAACCCGCCAACTCTTGCTCGTCTAAAGCCCAGTCTCCTGACGATGTAACTGATCCAGTCTTTTTCTAATTAAGTGCAAATAAATTCACAATAATAGTTATAGGACCTCTTATAATAACTAATTTACCGGCTTTAAAGGTATGAACACCGGTTTTCCCCCGGCTAGTTTAACCATAGGTTCATAGCAATCGAAGAAAGGCTCAATAATGATAACCTCGTCACCAGGGTTCACGAAACCCATGATGCTGCAGAATAACGCTTCATAAGCTCCAGTAGTAACTAATACTTCTGTATTAGGGTTAATAGGCCTATCGACAAGCTTGGAATACAATTTCGCCAGCGCTTGAACCAAACGTGGATGACCCTATAAGAATGGTTTAATGAAGGTCTATATAAGCCTTCTACTATGTGATAATCTTTCGGAAATAATAACTACGTACATATCCTCTTGTGTATTGGTGCAACATAATATTTTCGCCAGTAGCCACCTCTGCTAAAGCTTTAGTGACATGATCAGGAGCGGCAAAATCGGGAAAACCTTGACCCAAGTTCAAAGGTTTGGTCTCGAGAGCTAGCTGGATGAACTCGACCCTTTTAGATAGATAAAATTGCTGAGGCTTGTACGGTTTTATAGGTTATATATACTATAAGACTTACCAGACATTGCCTTCGAGACCTCTGTACTTGTCAGATAACACTAATTTGGAAGAACTCATGATGCTTGAAGTAACAATTGCGCGTTGAGTACTGTGATTGACGAATAGTTTGCTTCGCGAGTTTCTCAGTAAAGGTATACAGATCCGCAGCATATCTTGGAGAATTGGAAAGAAAATGTGTAGACAAAAGTTTAGCTGTAGATAAGACAAAAAAGGAAGGACATGATCGTATTCAAAAGCACAGATACGCAGAACTCAATAAAATTGACCTTTTATATTTTAGGATTTACAAGTGATACCTAAAAGAGAGACAATATCAACGAAAATTATACGGTAACGCGATCCCGGAGGAGAGCCAACTTACACGACGGAGTAAACTGGCGTGATAAATGAAGGCACCTATCTAACGCGCAACAGACGGTTACGTAGGTTTGCTGTGGCTTGAGGTGTGAGTTTCCCCTAATGTTTCGCTCTCCAGTGTAGGCGTGTCTTGTGTAGTGTAGTTCGGTCTTCGGTCCTACATCTTTTGGCTACGCCGTTGCGCGCCAAGACGCTATAGTGGCACAAAGATGCACATTTGGAATTTGTGTTGGATGCCTTTTCAATTGTCTACACATTCCTGCATGACGATCAGATCAGTTGTAGAAGCGAAGTTGTATAATACGCAGTTGTATAATACGCAGTCTCGGAAAACGTTACTTAGCTCACGTTCGGATGCCAAGGTCACTTGAAGCATGATTTAGCAAACACATTGATTTGTATGTGTACTTTTTATCTGTATTCTCTGTAGAGTTCTCTTGGGATTTACAAGATTAATTTACGCAAGCTTTGCAAGTAAATTTTCATACAACTGCTCAAATTGTGAACAAGACGACAGGTCTAACTGTCGAATAAGCTGGGCAAGTGGATGTCCGAAGGCGTGAACAGGAACGGAAGCTTCTTGTCAATA
>JAGJRP010001639.1:0-13617 GCA_022832235.1 Lepidurus couesii
TTTGAAATTTGGCGGAAAGGGGCGGAGCCTAAACCGCTAAATAATTAATTACTCGGTTAATATGCATAATTGACATAGGGGTTCTTCCGCCAGAACATGTAGTTTTGTCTCTTCTATAACATATATTTTTTCATTTTGAAACCTTACTCCCCCTTTAAAAATTCGATTTTTCCGTTACCGCGCGGTACTTTCAAAGGCTTGCCGTAATGCGGTACATGCGGTAATTTTAAAATTAGCGCGATAGAATACTGCGGTAAAATATTTTACCGCGGTAATTACCGCGGTAAAGGGAGTAGCGCGGTATATCAACCCTGTTAGTCTGCTATCAGCATCGGTTACGGGGCTTGGAGTGATCGTGGACGGACATCCCGGACCGAAAGGCTTGATGAAAATAATTGTACTTAGATTCGGACTATAGTTAACAGAGATAAAGTCTTACTCTTTGAGAATGGACGACAGCAACTACAGCCGCAAAAATGTATCCTAGATCCTAGGCAAGGGTTCATTCTTGAGTGAACTGTTTGCTACTATGTCGAGAGCTTTAGAAAAAGGTTACCTTTATATAGGCGACGAAGGCAACCGCTATTCTCCTTTGTAAAAGTTATTCTGAGCCATTTGAACAGAAGTCCACAAGATAAAACTGAAACGTTCACATAAATCAAGAGCACTCTTTCACCTAGAATCTCATGTTAACCTTAAGGCCAAGCGCTGCCAGCGAGTACAGAAATATAACCTAACATACCGTATATACTCGAATATAAGGCCACCCGAATATAACGCGAGGGTTAAAAATTCGGTAGATGAAAGAGTAAAAAGTACAAGACGCGAGTATAACGCGAACGTTAAAATGTGAAGTTCCATACTTTCCTAAGTCCATAGAATTCAGTGTCAGTCATCACTTGCAAGCAACTCACGAAGTTCTTAAGAAACTATCAAATTGAAAATTACCAATTTTTGTTTCCAAATCCTTGGGTAGCTTCTGAGAAAGCTTCGCGTTGTCGCAGTGTTAATCCACGTCGCTCCATGAAGTATATGCACCAACCTGCCGATGTTACAAAAGTAACAGTAGCGTTGTACTGTAATTTCTGTGCTCCATGACCCAATCGAATAAGGCTGACTCCAGTCAGCCTTGTTTTTTACAATGATTACAATGTTTTAGATGATTTTTTTTTACAAAATGCTTATAGTGTAGAACATAAAGTTTGCGTTGTACTATATTTATTCCCAAAGAATTATCCAGTTTTTATACTATAATTATTAGTACGTACGTGAAAGACCCGTGATATAATAGGAGTTTAAATTTGAAGATAACCGGTAGTGATATTCTTATGCACACAGTCCCGAAGCTTTATTGGCAGAAGTACCAGACGGACAAGCAGAGCCTGGGGCGCCTTCCAAGTACACTGGTTCTGACTCGACGTTCCCGGTTGGCCCATAATTGCAAGAGTAGAAGAATGTGTACCAGCCTTTGCTGGTTTTCCAGTTAATTACACCACAGCCGACTCGATTCGTGTTAGCCCAAATCACTTGAGTATAATGGCCAATGTCTTGTCCAGTTGCACTCTCTCCGGTACTAAAATAAAAGTAAAAGTAAACTACAATTTAATCTACCGTTTTTCTTGGTTGTACTTACGTAAATTGGCTCACTGTGCTAGAATCATAGTCCGTCACTTCATCGTACCATTTCCGAATTGGCATGGTCCAGTTTACTACTCCGTTTTTAGGCCAAGTACTGCTAGAACCAATATTTTGACCAACTTCAAAGCGATCTGATGAATAAAAAGGATGTTTTTAATAATAATTTAATTGGATTAGTACCTATGTACATAAGCTTCTCTACTTACGAACATTACGGTTGGCGTCGTGGTCATTAACGCACTGACGTACATGTGTCTCGGCCATGAGAGCTAATTCGTCATCCCATGTCTAGTGTTTAAAAAGTAGTTAGTAATTGATCATTTCGCTCTGTCTAAAACTTATTGAACTTATTTATCTCTAAACTAGACCGATTTTATTAACGCGGAACTTACTATTTCGAGCATATTAGAAGCCTTCGGTTGAGGACCATCATTTCCACGCTTTTCCAAACCACGAGCTACTTTGCTACGGAGTTCATTGTGCAAGTCAACAATGAATTGCTTGTCGTCGTCAGTCATGACAGTCGGGACAATTTCCGGACAATCCTTACTATATTCTTCAGACTATAACCAAACACAAAAATTCAGCTAATTAAAGCTGTTGTTTTTTAAGGATTTTTTATCGAAAATCTTACCGAATGGAGACACATGGTATTTTCTGCGTTGATTGCACAATACTCATCCTTTTGACCGTGGACCACGGCAACCAAAGGCACTAAGAAGATTATCAGACAACAATTCATTTTGAAGTGACGGTTGCTACTGAATTAGAAGTCCATAAAAGCTTCCCTTATATAGGTATACTCAACCTATTTAGCAGGCGTGTCGTTGACTGATTTAGTTTATATAATTTAGTGTGCTTTTTTAATGAACTCGTTATATGTCCCTTTTAGAAACTTATAGATAGACCTTTTTTTATAAAGAAAGTTTTGGCCTTTACCGTTCTCAGAATGTCAAAAAGGCCATTTAATGCGACAGCTTCGGAATATAACATTGATATAACTTGACTGGAGTTTTTAGACAAAATACATATTACTAAAGAGTGCATTAGCATTTTCTGCTGTCAGTTTTAATAACTTATAATGCTTATTTTTATTCACGATTGGTTGCCAATTTGAATGGCGCTATCAACTTTTGCAGAATGACAAGTCTCCTGGTTCCGGGGGCGTAATATCCTGGAACTGGACTTCATCCTATTTGTCATTATACGTACCCGTTCTAACCACGATTATGGGTCCAATTAAGGATTTTACTTCATTGGAAATTTATGACTGTATTCCTTTTGACGTGTCGAACAACTTCTTACAAATACAAAATTTATTTTAGAAATGGTTAAACTTTTCGAGTGATTCAAATAATGCAAATATTAGAAATTGGTAAGAAATAGTTGTAGATTTCTGTTAGCATCTTAGCGTGTAACTTAGCGATCCCAATTAACGTCAGGGTCATGACGCTTGAAATAAAAACTTTAATGGTATTAGACAGTTCTAAATGTATAAAGACGCATATTCTTCTATCATAAGAATTATAATGTCTTTGTAAAAACAGGATAGGTACAATTAGTATGCATAACCAAGCTTAGATGTTAATGTGCTCTTAGACTGATTCCAATATCTGCAAAGTAAAAAATTCCAATTTTTCCTTTGTGTCAAACCACGTAAAAGTCACTCCCCTGAACTTAATCAAGAAATTCAAGGACAGATGAGCTTATGCATTTTAAACAGATTCCCAATCAACTAGTATAAGATCCATGCTCTCTATATAAATTCTTCACACACGGATTCAATGTCTCATCCTTGAAACAAGTCTTGATCTTACCAAAGATCTATGAAAGTGAATCGGAATTTTACGAAGTCGCTAAGACAAAGAAAACTAACCCAGTAATTTAAAAATGCAAAATCATCTGAAGACAGACTTAAATTCACCATTAATAATCTATGACATCTACTTAGTCTAGTTAAAAGTCAAAGTGGAAAGCAACACTAGTTCCTTTTCATAAATAAAACAGAGTGATGATGTGGGTTAAATTTCTAATTTAATTTAAAATGATGCAGGTTAATTCGTTAATGCAATTTAGGTAATACGGTAAAAACCCTTGGGGAAATACGCGAAAACTTGTTCAATTATAGCTTGCAGGTAATGACCACGGTTACAAGCGACACGCAAACGCGCCGACAGGTCTCTTGGGCAAAAACTGGTTACCGAAATGCTAAGACGGACCAACCTCTCGGTCAGCTAAGGAGAGTCCCCGTTACAAAGCTACATTCCACCATTCTAAGTTCAAGCATTACAGCCGCAACACTGCAGTCCACTCTGGTCTCGGTGCGAAATAATTTTCTCGACATTTTACTTTGATCGGTACAGTACGTGAACGTGATATCTTATCACAAAGTGTTAAACTGCTTTCAAAGACATTCAACCTGAACCACAGATTATCTCCAAATAAGCTTTCATCGTCCAATAGTTGACTTCGCACCCTAAAAAGAAGGTGCAAACTTCGCAGATTCTTCGTGCAACTGATCTAGGTAATTTACTAGTGTTAAAAAAGGTGCCGTTAAACAAAATTCCGATGCTTGACGTGAAAAATGACTTACAAGGCTACGGATCATTGCCTGGTTTCTTAACCTTCGGGCAAATGCGATCACCCCTCCTCGCTAATTTGCATATCCATACTGACGTCAGTATTTTAAACCGTCCCTTGCAAGTCAAGGAATGAAGTTAACGTTGAATTTCCATCAGTATTCGCGAACGATCGTAGTTATCAACAAATCCATACAGGGCGTTGTCACTTCGTATTAGACCGATATACAAAAAAATGGAGAAGAAATCGTGGGAACGGATCCAAATGTCCTTCCTGCATCGATATACCGCACCCCTTCAGCGCAGGTCATCCGAGGTCCGAATACACGCCATATAGCCTTACACTAAAAAAAACCAAAGACAAAACAGCTTTAGAACTGGGTCACAGATCATAACAGCGGAGAAGGTTGAAAGAAGGACAAACTTGCTCTGTTTTAGATAGAACTCGAGCATTTTTCAACTTACGCAAGCTAAAGCTTATGCTGTTACAAAGGGGAGCAGTTCGTGCTATAACTGAGGGGCATTCACGAAGTGTCGCTATCTTTGGTCAGTGCGATGACCAAGCCACAAAGCACTACCGTAAGGCACAGATAAAGGGGGGAGGCACGTAAAGTGCAGGATTTCTCTAACAAATCCAAGGTTAAGTTACTTGAATGAACGACATTGTGGTGCTACATGTTAGTGGGCTTTCGCTCAATTCTTTCGCTCAATTCTATACCGATTTCTCTTTAACTTCCACATCTGATTTCCTTTTATGTTAATGTATGCGTAGGAGGCAAGCTTTTGCCCAAATATGGCCCGTTTGGTGGGTCAAGAATCCCGCGACAGTCAATGTTTGGCGAACTGCATGGATGTAGCTGCGGAACTGCTAAGCGCCTTACAACGCAACGATATAAAAACCTTCGATAGACTACTTGATGACGCCGAGCCTGAAGAGATAAACAAACATCATGAGTATCCACACTACACCACTTGCTTACAGCTAGCTTGTCACAACGGACAAGCTGATTTTCTAGCGCTTTTAATCAAACATGACGCTGAAGTGGATACTTATAATCCCGAGAAAAGTACCCGGCCTTTGCACATGGCCTGTTTTAATGCTCACCATGACTGTGTTGAGCTATTACTAGAAGGAGGAGCAGATGTAAATATATATAATTATTTAAAATTACAAACTCTTTAAAGCTCCTTGTTATGCAATTTTTCAAATAAAGTAATATACGTTATCCTGATTTTTACAATAATAGGTAAATGGGAGAGATGGTCATAGTCGTCAAACTCCCTTGCATGTAGTAATGAGCACATGGAAGGAATTGAAAGATTCGCCCACGATCAGGTTTCCAAGCTTACCGTTCCCATCTAGCAAAGAATCCAAGTTTGCCAAGTGTTTCCAGCTACTGCTCGAACATCCCAAAGTTGACTTAGAAGCCGAAGACGATAGGGGTAGGACGCCACTTGAATGGGCCGTTTGGAAACAAAATGGCTTTGCCATAAAAACCCTGATCAATCATGGAGCTAAAGTAAACGAGCAAGTCAGACAAGCTGTAAAGAAGACGCAAGTGAGTGCAAACTTACGATAATACTTCCCTATTCTTATTTACAAATCGATAAAGACCTCGGCAGATGCAAAGAGCGTATCTTTAAACGACTATACTTTCTGAAATTCTAGAAATCTATGCCAGAAATAGAAAAACTCGTTGATTTAACAGCTCAGCAAGATCAGCCACTCGGCGAGATCAACCCTAGCGACCAAATCCGGGATATGATCCGTCGTAAAGATCACGTTCAACTGCAAGAACTACTACAAAGCTTACCAAGTATACAAAAATAAGAATTAACGAAATTTGAATGATAATTTTTAACATGTAGGTCCTATTTCACCTCAGTTGGACGACACAACCCAGAGCCTTACTTGCATTCAGTTTTGTATACAAGAAGGCTCAGTGGAATGCTTACGGATATTACTCGAGGCAGGAGCCAACCCAAACTTGTTTTCTTACTACGAATCTCGTTCTCCCTTTGTCTTAGCGGCTTACAATGGCAATGCGCAAATACTCGAAGTGCTTCTAGCAAATCCTATTACAGAGGTCAATGCATTTGACTCACGCAAATCCAGGCAAACAGCACTCCACAAAGTAGTACTGCGCCTAAGCGAAAATCGTTCACAATACTTGGAGTGCCTAAGTATTCTCCTCCGGTCAAAGGAAACCATTAAGAATATCGATTCTCGTGACGTGCTCGGAAACACTGCATTACATTACGCAGTTCAAACTGGAGTTGAAGATGCTGTCTTACTTTTGCTGCGTAACGGCGCTAGTTTGGGAAGCAAGAACGTTTTGAATGAAACGCCCATCAACAATATGCTCCCGACTACTTTGGAAACATTCCTTGATGAATGCATAGAGCAAAACAAGGATGAAGGTCGAGCATCGCGCGACTACCATATAACGTTCAAGTACAGTTTTCTCGCCAGCAAGGCCCAAAATAATTGCGTTAATAATGCCAACGGAGATACGGCTTCCGGCACGAAACACTTGGAAGATAAAGAAAGTGGTAATTTCATTCCCAAAACTGAAAGTCCGTACGAAAATCTGTCACGTAAGTGGAAAATAAGTTTCACCTTTGAATTTCTGAATTGAACTTCATAATCATAATAAAAAAAATCAAAATACTTAGATTCGGATCATACAAAAGGAGATGGTTGCTATCCGGAATCGGAAGCTCTATGGTACTTGAGTTGCTCCGATCGCCACAAATACTTACTGCGGCATCCAGTTGTGACAAGCTTCTTGCTGCTTAAATGGCACAAGATTAGAAGATATTTCTACGTCAATCTGTTCATCTACCTCTTTGCGGTTCTTGTTTTAACGTCGTACGTACTGGTACGGGAGCAAACGGAACAAAGTACCTATATGGATTCTCCTGGTGACCCACAAGTATTACGCAAAACTATTAAACAACGCAAATATACACAATAATACAAGAAAATACCTCTTGTAGGTAGGTCTAAACATCCTGTGGTACGTGCTCGCCTTCTTGGTAGCAATACTCTTCTTGCGAGAATTTTTCCAATTCGGTATTGCTCCAATGCGGTACGTGTGGTGCGTGGAAAATTACTTCGAGCTCGGTAAATGCTAACATCTGATATTTAAAGCGTTCTTTTCAAGCTAATTTCTATTAAAAATAGGAATGATTAAGATTCTACTAAATAGGAATGATTAAGATTCTACTAAATAGGAATGATTAAGATTCTACTAAATAGGAATGATTAAAGGGCAACAGACTCCAAATCGCATATTGATATTTGGATGGATTCTTATTGTACACATTATTCTAAGAACGGGAAAATTTGTTTCAATTTTTTCTGACTAGCCGTTCCCGAGTTATTGACTTGCGAAATTTTTGCATTTTCCCGCCACGAGAGACGTGACGTAGATATTGGATGAAACTTTACAGACTGACCTGTTCGTGTTCGTGGTTTGTGTTGGTAAGTTCGTGGTTCTTCTGTGGCTCTGACTGGCATGGCATCCAATATCTACGTCACTGGGCCCATGTGACTGCGCTGGCCAATGGCAAATATGCTCCGTTTGAATTTTAGAATTCTTATTTTCTTATTATCTAGATTTTGTTTTAGCGTACGATAAAAAGACACAGAGAACTGGAAACTACATTTTTTACACCTTATTATAAGACAAAGTTGTTTTTTGGTGGCTATTGCTCTTTAAGATTCTACTAAATAGGAATGAATTTTCTACTAAATAGGAATGATTATCAATACTGGCATAATACTCGTATATTCCGAAGAATCAGAATCCGTTCGACACTATTCAGCCATGGCCGTATTATGTGCATGGGGTGCGTTTTTGCTCCTGATCGGTCGCGAGCCGAAATTGTCAATTTTAGTAGAAACCTTTACCTGTGTTACTCGAAGTTTCTTCAAACTACTGCTATGGTACTCGATCCTGATCTTCGGCTTCGCTCTCAGCTTCCACCTTCTCTTCAAAAAGCCTGCATCCAGCAATACTGACGAGAGTCAAGTTAACGACACTACAAGCGAGCCTGTGCCAATACAAGCGAGCCTTCAGGGCAACAAGTGTAGCGCTGAAAACGACAAACACGAAAATTTTCAAACGCTCCTACTAACGATGCTTAAAATGGTCGCCATGATGACTGGCGAATTGGAATTTAGCGATTTACCTTTTGATGTGTCGCCCGTAGTTAGCCGCTTAATCTTCCTCACGTTCGTGTTCCTCATCACCGTCGTCTTGCTGAATTTGCTGAACGGTTTGGCCGTTAGTGATACCCAAGCCATCTACAATGAAGTAAGAAAACGAAAATATCAGAATTTTACCGTTAAAGGAAAAGCTAACAAAATTCCCATTTTTAGGCTGAAACTTTCAAATACGCTAACTTGGTTCAATTGATTTCATACATCGAAGCCATGCTGCTAGGCGATCCGTTCCATTTCTTATCCAACTACCCACCATTCCGTTGGTTGCGTCGTTTACCTGACGCAAATTGCTGTCGGTTGTTCTTACGCATGCCTTCACTGCGACCCTGCATGCAACGCTACAGTACACTGCTGTTTGAACGTTGCTTGCCTAACAAAGCGTACACTGTGTACCCAAATCATCGAGGTACAAGGGGTTCGAGCAAAGTACGTAAAGATGAGGAGATAAGTGAACAACCCTTTATTTACTTGTGTGAATTTCTTTCAAATAGGACGTTATTGGCATTCCAATGTGCACATGCCACAATGAATTTTCGTTACCTTATGCAAATATCGAAGCCGCTTGTGAGCGCTTGAAGGAGGTGCACAGCGCAAAAGAATCTAGTTACTTAGCTAACAACAAATGGGAAGAGAAACTAAAAAAATTGCGCCAAACAGTAGCAACACTTTCGGAAAATCAAGAAGTCAAAACTGCGAAAGAATCCGAGACTTTATTAGTTAATCAAGATTTAAAAGACAAATTCGAAGAGTTAAGCCAAGCGATCAAGTCTCTTTCAGAGAACCAGGTGGAAATGATGGGTCTTTTACAACGTACATACACCCAAATTACTACTTAAAAATCTCTGCAGGAACAGGAATTGTTATGTTCATTTTATATATATTTCTTTACGAATTACTGTATGTGCTACGTAATTTTAAAAATTCGTTACGTTTTACACGTACATTTTTAAAACTGTACTCAAGAGTGCTTAAATATGCACAAGCGGCAATTATTAGCTTACAAATACAAATATTCCTTATTTGTGGGGCAAATACACTACGGAGTGATTTCCTGCTGCTGCTTCCATTTTTATTTTATTTTTAACTTCGTCTTCCTGCTATTATATAGTCTTGCTAAATGCAATGCACAAAGAGTGTGTCATCTGTCATGAGAACTATACGTAAATGTCTGCTCATATGTAATTAAACTATCAGGAACCAAGTAAGAATGAAGAATCCAGTACTTAACATGAATACAATTTCCGGTTTTCTTAACAAGAAAAGGTGTGCCGCAGGGATCCCCCTTTCCCCACTATTATTCCTGACATACATTGATAGTGCCTTGAATATTGTAAAAAGGAAGCGAATACAAGCGCAAGCCTTTGTCGACGACCTCCTCATACACACATCCGGCACCTCAAGCGAAAAGAACATCAAGCTGCTCTCCAATAATCTCAATACCCTCGAGAAAGGGGGAAAAAGACTTCATCTGGAATTCGTAAGAAACAAAACAGAACTAATCCACTTCTCCCGGAAACATATAGCGCGTTCCATTGGCTGCACTTAGTGTAGGTTTTCTTACACCAGTACAGGTTGGCGTGTCCCATTGGGTTGTCAGGCACCAGTGCAGCTGCACTGATCGCGTCCCATTGGGCCGGTGTACACTAGAAAGTGCAAAACAATGCAAGTTTTCTTGCACTGACTTTTTTGTCAGTGTAAGGAGTTCAGTGTAGTTTTTGTGCGCGCAATTTTTGAATGTAAATAGAACAGTAGCTTTTGCGTCACCATTGAAATAATAAATTTTAGCACAGATACATAATCAGGAAAGGGTTATTTTACTAAAGCTTAGGGGAACAAACTTTGAAAATAAAAACATAGATTCTATACCTTTAGACAGGATAACTATTATAAACTCTTATAAAATGGCAAACTTCTGTATTTAATTCAATATAAGCATACGTAATACGTGATAAATCCGCTCTATTTACTAAATTTTTGCAAAATAGATACATTTCACGTGTTAGATATATGTAATATATCAAAGGAGTAGCAATTTTGAATTGGTACCATGGCTGTCTCCTGCACTGAGTGTTGATGGCGCGTCCCTTTGTGAAATGCAACAGGGTAGTGTAGTGACATCCTTCNAATATATCAAAGGAGTAGCAATTTTGAATTGGTACCATGGCTGTCTCCTGCACTGAGTGTTGATGGCGCGTCCCTTTGTGAAATGCAACAGGGTAGTGTAGTGACATCCTTCCAGTGTATGGTGCAAGAAAGCAGGTTACACTTGCTGGCACTCAGTGTAGCCAATGGAACGCGCTAATAGTGAGGAAGCAACACCACTAACATGGGATAACACCACTTCCTTCCCAAAAGACGCCGTAAGATACCTGGGGGTCATCTATGATAAATAATCGTCTGACGTGGAACCACCACGTCAATCACCAAGCAGCACATTCCAACATAGTACTCCAAAGAATTGCTAAACTGAGCAAAATATCAAAAGCTATCAAATGCAAACACCTTCACTCCCTTTTTCAAGCTTCAGTATTATTAAAAATACGTTATGCTTACCCCGCATGGAGCAACATCTCCACGTCCAGGCTCAAACCTCTAACTCAAACCTATAGAAGGGGCCTGTTATCCATAACAGGTGCCCTACCATCAACACCTACCGTAGCCTTGGAGGTGGAGACTGGTCTATTGCCCTTTGATCTAGCTCTGCAAAAAACGCTGCTAAAATACTACGCCACAAGAAATTGGTGGAATTGGCCAAGCACTTGCGATATCCCGAAGCACAAGCGTTACACGTACCACGTGCACGGAAAGAGCAAGACAGCTAGCAATTCAAGCCTGGCCAGCCCTGCCAGAGTCTTATTTAAAAGCTGCCCTAAACATGATCGACAGTTCACTAATGGTACAATGGAAAGATCGTTGGAAGACATGCCCTAGCCCCTTGCATGACCTGATTCCCGGCCCGACAAATAGGGGAATTATACAGGTAAATCTCCCCAGAACGATTATTTCAAAAATAATTCAACTAAGGACTACGCATTTCCCCACAAAGAGCTACCTAAAACGCATAAAAAAAACGGATACCGACCACTGCCCGTGCCAAGATCAATCCAGACAAGACCTGATACATCTCCTCTACCACTGCCGAAGACTCAACAAAGAAATAAAGGGCACTCCTTCTAAGACAGTTAAGCAAGTCAAAAATTCATTTCAGCACCGATGAAATCTTGACTAGAGAAAAAGCCTTCCCTGCAATCGTGTCCTTCTTCGAACAGGCAGTTGTTTTATGCAAATAAGGTGGCCATTTGAACCGCCTCCTTTCCCCTACCTGCTACTACATCCCCCCCCCTCTTTCCCCACATGGGGTTGTACCTTGTTACTACCCCACCCTACCCTTGTACTTATGTAATTTTTAAACAGTGACAATGTACAACCGTACCCAGAATACAGTCCTAGGCAATAGGCGCGAGCCTACGCCGGTTAAGTTAAAAAAAAAAAAAAAAAAAAAAACGCACTCTACGGAAAGGACTGTGATCGTACGAACTTTTCGCTTTTTTAAATATCATCATCAGTTAGACAGCCATCTTCACAGAACGCATTTTTGCACAACCGAAAATATCTAGCTTACTTAAAACAAAGATTGAACTCGAATATCCAGAACATTTTCCAAATTATACTAACACTACTTGTGGTTTAAGCTCATTTTGTATTTTATTTCTTACCTGCCCACAATTATGGCACGGAATCACGTCCATAGTTTGCAAAACACGGAACGTTATAATGACTATACCAAAGTGGAGCCCAATTTTTCGCCTAGTTCTAAACTAAAACAACGTTTATCTGAAACGCTCAGCAGACAAATGATAACCTATCCTGCAATGTTTTAGTTTGGTTCACGTTCTAGTACCTTATCAAGATTCCACGTCGTCCAAGCCGCAGAATGTCACCTAACAGGTTAAGAGAATTAGCCCAAGTTCATGTTGAGATAAAACTTCTGTAATTATGGAGGCTATTTCAAGTTTGCTAAAATTATAGAACACTTTTGCAACTAAAATAAAAAACCTCACTTTCACAATTTCCTTGGATAAAATACCAAAATTTTTCACAAGTTCATTCATAAAAATTTACTGATCACCTTAATTGTATAATAAGTAAATTTGCTCAAGCAAACGCTGGGAATTGATATATTCAGCAGTACGCGTGGACACAGCTAGCGTACCATTATGTTGAGGCGTCCGCAAATAATTAGAGTTTTCCTTGTAACTCATGTACAGTGCGCGAGCTGCAGCATTGACTTCCGAACAGTCCCTCTTCTGAATCGCCGTCATACGATGCGAGGGCGTGACTAAAGCCTGGGCGCGATTGAAACGTTCATCCAAACTTGGTTCAGCCGGAAAAAAGGTTAATGTAGGAGACAATGGCATGGTAAAATCTTCATTTAACGTAAGAGTGGGTGTACCTTCACCAGCGTGAAGAAGTTCCGGGGTCTCTGGCGTGCAAGACAGCTTTTCCATTGCTTGACATATCTGATAGGTCGACTCAATGTGGGGCGTCAAATCCACTTCCGGTAGTTGAGAATTCCATTCCGAAGTCGACGCCTCTTGCTGTTCCATACACAAACCCTTTTCTGGCGTGTGTTGTACGTTGTTAGTAGGTCTGGTTTCATAGGGAGCAGAAGGCGGGACGAAAGAAACTATAACTCCCAGACTGGGCGTGGTCTGAATGCCAAAATCAACCCCTCGGAAAGGACGAGCGTTACATAAGTTGGGAAATGCAATTGGGGATGTTTGGGTACTTGAAGATTGGGAGATTACGGCTTCCGGTTCCTTTTCATCTTCCTCGACCAGACCCACTAAAACGTTTCTTTGGACCAGCATTGGTTGGCTTTCTGTTGTTGAATGAGTTGGTTTGCGTTGTACGGGAGCCGCCGTATCCGGTTTTTCGCGTACGTTAGGTTTAGATGGAACTTTCCGCTTGTTGGCATAATCGCGCATGGTTTGAAGCTTAGTTGGTTTCGTGGGTAGCCTGACGGGGATTTTGGAAGCGACAGTCTTGGAAGTCATGGTGGACGTGCTGGCACCATCAATACAGGGTTTGAAACGGTAAAAAAAAATCATACCGCTATCGCGAGAACGGTAGTGAAGATTTCAGTTTTACTTACCGCGATAAGTATTT
>JAGJRP010001640.1:0-13254 GCA_022832235.1 Lepidurus couesii
CAAAAAGCTGACTTTTTCTTCGCGCCGCGACTTGCGGGCTCCGCTGAACGCCATGCAGCGAGCGTTACCCGCATAGTGGGAACCGCCATGTGCGGTCCCACTGCCAGGGGATGGGCTCTCGACTGCGAAGCCGAACCGAAACTTGCCCAAAGGCTCTCGGCGCGGCTCTCGGCCCGGCCGGACGGCAAGCTACGGCGATCGGGCGATGGCGCGAAGAAAAAGTCAGTTTTTTGTGATTGAGTTTGTAAGTTAACCAAAGCACATATATACTTGTTTAAGCATTCTAAATAAATATAATAGTGCCGCCCCTATGAATAGAAGGTCCGATTTTGAATGCGCTAATAGGTAAAGGCGCTAGGTCTCCGGCCAACTGTCCCCCCGTGTTATAAGGATAGGGAAATTTGAATTTTGGACCAAAGGGGCGGAGCTAAAACCACTAAATAATTAATTACTCGGTTAATATGCTTAATTGACATAGGGGTTCTTCAGCCAGAACATGTACTTTGGTCTCCTCTATAACATATATTTTTTCATTTTGAAACCTTACTCCCCCTTTAAACCACCTACCAAATCAGCGATAATCTGCTGCCTATCATCCAATGCCAGTCGCAGTGCGTTGCACTCCCTGCTCACTTCCTCCAAATCGTGTACTTGCTGCCTATGATCATCTCCAGTTTGCACGTGCGCTTCTTTGGTCACCGCCCCGCTCCCTCCCGTTAAGACCTGCGCCCTTTGCAAGGCATTCTGGTCCCTTAGTTCGCCAACGGTCCCGGTCAACTCTTCAACTTGACTCTAGAAAGCAATCCAAATGTGACAGTAATCAAACGATTGACAAATGGCCTTCGGCAACATACCTTAGCCTGCAAGTAATCGTTTTCCAGAGCTGCTAAGCGTTGTCTTAGATGTTGCAGTTGAGCATCTTGCTCTCGAATCACTTCTTTGTACTGCGCAGCCACTTCTTCAGCCGCTGGGCTGGCAATTCCTTGCGCATGCGCAGGTGCAGGAACCATAACTTTGGCAATGTTGGCTTCCAACGACTTGTAAAGTTTGGTCCAATGGAAGTCCAGCAACAATGCCGGATCAGGACTGTTGGTTCCATTGGCAGCTGTACTGGGAGCAGGCTGGGGGCTTTTGGAAGATATAGTATAAGCTAAATGACGCCCCACTTGGCTCAATTTGTCCAGGAACGCTTCCGTTCCCAATCTCCTTGCCACTAACGTCACTAATGCGTCCTAGAAGTGTAGATTTTTTATTTAGATCGGCTTTATATTCAACGTTCCTTACTTTTGTATAGTGTGGGACATTGCCAGGGTTGTACAAGACACACAAACCGAGTAAAAAGGCAGTCACGCCTTGGACCAGATTGTCCGTTTCACCTTCGTCTTGGTCGGTCGTGCCCAGGACGGCCACCAGGTACGTCACTGCTCCAGGACAGCGTAAAAGTAAGCTAACGGCTTGGGGACAGCCTACGCACCAGGAACACAGCATGTTCAAATGAGCTAAACGCGTGAGGGCGGGGCCTCCGGCTTGGAGTAATGTCAATTCCTGCTGCATTAACGGCGTGGCTACGGCGTCCGGAGACGTGGCTAGCTGGACGCGAAGAAGTTGTTCTTGGGCTGTGGTGTTTTCGTGGAGGGCGTGGCTTAATGCTGAGGCAGACAGCCAGCACACCATTGCCGACTGGCTGAGCAATCCGCCACACAAAAGCTGACCTGCACTCACGTCACTAACTGGCCAAATCGGAAGAAGGAAATTAGACCAAATACCGTAAATTGTATGTAGTAAATTGAATTTAAGTGCACTTAAACATAGTAAAATGATATACAGTGGTGCCTCACACATCGAACGCCTCGCATAACGAAGTTTCCCATTACGAACACGCGCGGGGGCCGGAGATGTTCCGCATAACGAAAGCGGTCCCGCAATACGACCCGCACGCGCGCTCTGTTGTTTTTTATATTGGAAATTTGTGGAAATTTCGGTGCTTTTTTGGTGTTGTCAAAACGGCCCCAAAAAAAGGTTCGTAACTCAGTTTCCATGTGTACGAAAGTTACAAAAAAGTTTGTGACCCTGATATATTGCAGAGTTACAAACTCCGGCGAATCCCGGTTACAAACTTATATATCGATATATAGTTATATATTGATATATAGTTATGTATTGATATATTGATACAGTGATATATCTTATAGAGACTGATACTATTATAGTTAAAAATAAATTCTGTGAAGGCCGGACTTGTAGCAATACTCCACCCTACTTGACGTTACTCAACAATGGAACATAACGAAGTATATAAAGAAGCAAATAAAGAAGCGGCATTGTTATAATTTTTGAATGCTCGAACAAGTATTAGAATGCTTTGGTTATACACGCTCAATCACAGAAAAGTGACTTTTCCTTCGCGCCGTGATTTTCAGGCTCCGCTGCATACGCCATGGACTAAGTAGCGGCATAGTCTAAACCCAGAGCTGCAACTCGCTCTTTTTTGCGAGCGCGCTCACGCTCGCGCTCTTTGCTGATTTTTGTGAGCGCGCTCACTCTTTCGCTCACAATTTAAAAAGAAGCGCTCTCTTTCAATATTGCAATCTAGTGAGTGGAAGCGCAAACTACTATAAAGCGAATCTGCGTCTTAGTGTAGCAAAACTTATAAATGTCATGTTATAATAATAATAATAATAATAGGCAATTATTACTTGCACAGTTAACACGTTTGCACGCTAACACGAGGAAACGACCAAGCGACGCATAGTTGTTTTGGTTACATGTTTTAAATTTTCGCTTCTAGATGGCGCCACTGTACGAGCGCACGCGCTTAGTGCTTTCGAGCGGCGCTGGCGCTCCCAAAAAATTGAAAGGGAGCGCGCTCGCACACTCGCTCGTGACGTTACGCGCGCGCTCGTTGCAGCTCTGTCTAAACCTCCTCGTGCGGTCCCATTGCCCGCGGATGCTTGTTAAGCCAAACCGATACTTGCCCAAAGCAGTGTTCTGGAACTTCCCGGAAAGTTCCGTTCCGTTCCGCTCTTTTGGGCGGAACGGAGAACGGAACGGCGTTGCACCGAAAATGGCATGGAACGGAACGGTTTTCTCAGGAAATTTACCGTTCCCATACCGCTCCATGTAGTGGCTAGGCAATCTAGTGTTTGGGCCGTCTAGACGCCACGCTTAGAAACTTTCTAGATTTTTAAAATTGTTTTCCATAAAATTATCGGATCTTTGAGCGGAACGATCTGGAACGGAACGGATCTTTAAGGTGAGTCGGAACGGCCGTTCAGAACTACTTCTTTTGAAAATTTTGCCAAAATAGAACGGAACGGAGCGACAGAAGTTGACCAAAGAACGATAGAGAACGACGTTCCGGAAAAAATAAGTTCCGGAACACTGGCCCAAAGGCCGTGAGGCGCGGGTCTCGGCCCAGCAGTACGGCAAGCTACGGGAATCGCGTGATGGCGAGAAGGAAAAGCTACTATGCAGTGAGTTAGGTCTCAGTAATTAGAACCAAGACTTTTTAAAACCAAAAAGCAGGTATACCAAAGAAAGTTAGTGAGCTTGGAGTTTCGGGTGGAAGGAAGGTTACTAGGTTACAAAGTACGGTTACTAAGCTACAAAGTACGGTTACAACGGTTACAAAGAGGCAAAATGGTAACCGACTAGTCAGGGTGTACGAGGTTACAAGCAAGTTACGAACCCCTTGTTATTAGTATTAAAGTAATTTATAATTTTCATTTTCTTTGGGGTATCTCGCAGGTATCTCATCAATTGGCATCTTTGTACAGCTCTGTGGAGCCTTCTTCTCACTTCCGGGTTTGGCATGTCCCGCATAATGGACGATTCGCATAACGAACACCCTCCTGGAACGGGATTGCGTTCGTTATGCGAAGCACCACTGTACAATAAATGAAATAGTATTTAAAGGATCGTACGCTTAAATGAATTACATCATATCAATTAGTAAGGGTTTTTCGCGTGGCTTGTTTTAAGTAAATGGTGTGAATCCGGAACTTCTCGCTGTCTTCTCACGAGAAAAAAAATCCCACTTGGGAAAGGAACAAATCAGGGAAAGCAGAATTACCTTGAGTAGACGTAGGTAATAAGGTGGCTACTAATGAATTTTGGCCAGCTGGATTATTATACAGGTAGCACTGGCACACGTAGAGGACTGCACATCGTAAGACCAACGGCTGCTTTTCATTGACCATGGAAAGCAGGAGCAAAACCAACGCAGACCTTGTAAAATGAAAAAAAAATTATTGCCATCTTTTCTTCTTTCCAAGACCGACTTTACCTAGGCGGATTGGAAGGGGCTTGAACTTTGGCGAACTCTTCCTGGTTAGCAGCACAACCTCTCATAAGTTCCGCCAAAGTGGACAAAACTTGGGCGAGTAGATCCGAAGGCACGCCCACTCCCAAGAGCAACGAACACAGTGCGGCCATCAAGCCGGCTTGAGCCCATCCTTTTTGAGAAGCTAACAAAGTCTGAGCAGGCTGAGCGGGCCAAATTAGACTGCGAACCACATCCAAGGCACGACTCACATTCCGGCACTTTTGCTGAGACCAAGGAACGTTGTTGGTACTCGAGCTCTCCACTGCATGCGTCAGAAATGGGACTAATCGCTTCATATATGACCCTACCGCAAAAGTTTGAATGTCTTAAAGAATTAATAGCTTAAGGTTGTTACCTTCGCGGAAAAAAGTTTGGTTGGACGCATTGTTCTTCAGTAAATAATAGAGCACGTGCAAAGCGTCCTCAATGACCACGCCACCATCAGATCCCCCTTCCCCTTCAGGGTCTAATAAGGCTAATAAACGTTCAAATCCGTTTTCGAATGCGACGATTTTCTGAATGGCCGTGTGACCTTTGCACAGAGCGCCAATTAAGAGTAAAGCTTCTGTGCGGACGAAGTCGCGGTTATCGCTCAGCAAGTCCATGAGCTTGGACACGCCCATTGGGCTTATTAGAACCGACTCCTGCACGTCTTTGGCCTTGTGTTGAAGCAAATGGGTCAGCAGACGAATTATGGGTAAACGCACGTGGAAATTGTACTCTTCAAGGAGACAGAGAAGGAGCGGGATGTGGTCCGTTCGTTTGAGAAACATTTCAGCTAATTGCGCGCCAACGGATGCCGCATTGGAATCTAAATTTTTAATTATAGTTACTCAAGTCGGCTTAGAAATTAGGTACTAATTCCTCCTGGTACCTTCTCCTGGGAAGGGTTCTAGGCAGGTCAGGTTGCAAAGTGTGTCCAAGGCATAGCTCAAGATTTCTACATCCAATTGGTCGTTCTTGAGCACCGAAGTTAAGCCATCTAAACCTTGGGCCCCCACTTCTAATCGGTGTTTGCGAGATAAGGATTTCAAGGCCCGGCAAGCATCTCGGCGATCTTCTAGTAAAGTTGAGAACTGCAATCGTTCTACCAAACGTTCAACCTGTCACGAAAACTTCTAATTAGAATCCAATCGTCAAATTCATCGGCGAATTACTGTCTATAGTTACAAGAAAGATTCAAGGACATTGTCAAACAGATTTCAGATTGTTTACAAAGTTAAAATTCTAACTAGGATAAAAAAGAAGCTAACGTTTATGAGCGTAATGCCAAATTTTACGTATATTTTAATTAACTTAATTAAAATATGCGTAAAATTGAGAAGAAAAATATATGAACTTAATTATTAAGTTCATATATTTTTCTTCTCCATTCTTGTCAACATATTAACAAACAACAAGCTCAGTTGACTGCCCTACAAAATAAATGCCAAATGGACTTACAGTTTCAGCAGGCGTTGGCTGGGCTTCCGGCTGCGTAGTGCCTAATACAGATTTAAAAAAGTAATCCATCGACGTAATTTCAAATCATCCGATCCGTTTAGGACTTAAGAACAACTCATAGTTGCTGTATAATTTCCGTTTGTTTACAGACACGTCATGCAAATACTTGGCCCAAAAAGGTAGACGTTCGCCATCTATGATCATCTTTTGAAGTTAAGTTCTTTCTGACGAGATTACCTTTTTATTTTATAGAGTAGCAAAAAATGCTTTCCTTCCGTTGTGAAACAGATTGCGTTTTTAAGTCTCTTGTATGTCCAAATTATTGCGCAAGTCGGCTTTTATTAAATAGCTTTCACTTATTGGACCTACGAAAAGGCAAAGAGGAAACAAACGGGTCTTTTTCTTAGAAGCAATTTCGAACGTTTGTCAACGATGTGGATTTGGTGATGAAACCTCGGAAAGGGAACAAATAAATAACGCCAAAATACTTACATACAAATGCTGACAAAAATTAATTTACATATGGAAAAAAAGAATCTACTCCCTTGCAGTAATAAAGGATGTATCAAACATTACGTAGTAATGCAATAAAGACCCCCGCCCCCTCCAAAAAAAGTTCGGTAATGATGGATTGACTTTCGTCAAACCTCTTCTAGCAATACTATGGTTCTTCATCGGAAAGCAGATACGGGGTGTTTTCAGAAGTCAAGACGTCCAAAACCAACTGTATTTCCTTTATCACCAGATCAGAACAAGTTTTACTCCTCGGATGCGTTGGGGGATGGAATTGGACTTGCAAAACATCCCACGAAATTTGCATCATTTGTTGTAATTGTTGAAATATATTTGAAAACTGTTCGAGGAAAATAGTACTTCATTTTTTAAAAGTAGGGCAGCAGACAAACGACACAAGATTCAATTAGCAGGCTTTGTACTTTGTTATTATTAAATCATTGTCAAAAAGGAAAAAATAAAAATGATAAAACATTACGTATTATTGGTAACGTTTACTTAGGTTCCTAGATACTTTGAGTGCATCAGGAACCCTCTGATGTTTCGAGAGATTTTAAAATCTAAAGATATCCTCAAGTGACACTTACATCAGTATACGAAAATAGCTCCACTCGTCGGAAATAAGCGTTACATAAAGCTTTGCACATTGCACTTCAGTTGACCGTACACTTGTATTCTACAGGCCAAAAGCTTATTTTCCTCTTCGATGAAACGTTGACATATATCGGTAAAATCTCTTACAGTAATCTAGTGTGAGAGCCATTTTAACAGAAAAGAAGCTTAACGTAGCTTAGTATCAAAGCGCGAAATTGTCCACGAACATCAACGTTAGTTCAGCCGGAAAGCCTTTCTCTCTGGAGTCCCCTTCGTAGTTTTCACCTGCACCAAAGCCGGTTAGCAACAGTGGCACAACAAGCAACAGCATGGCAGGTAAAAACAAAGATAAAAACTCGCCGGAAATCACTACAACCAACGAGAATTTTCCAGGTCTCCAGGTTCTCAGTCTCTCAACACCCGGAGGCTTATACATTTCCTCATCATTTCATGTTATTACGGACTGTTTTTCTTAATGGCTTCCAGGGTTACAAATAAAAAAAACATCTAAAGGGAATTTTGCACTCAACTCAAAACTCGTCTTAGTTAAGCATTGCCCAATGGCGACTTCAAATCGAACTATAAGCAAATTACTACGCGAAGCAAAATTTGCACCGTACGTACCATTATCATGCCAAATATTCTCATGAGAATTGTTCAAAACAAGTTGGATGACTTGAAATTCAGATGATAAAGGCCTTTGTGCCGTAATCCTCCCAAGGAAGGTTTTACATGGCGCAATTTCCTTTCTGCTTCAGCAACAAGGAAAAACGACCGTATATTCGGTACTTTTCGATCGCATCCGTCAACGCTAAGAACCGGTTGTTGCTACGCGAACCGGATTGGCTGAGCGCAATGTATACAGACGCCCTCGACGCTCTATCATCATCGACGCCTAGACAACAAAGGACCCGATGCCCTGAGTCCAAAGCTCTTCCTCTCTCGAAAACCTTTCAGCTAAAACTCAAAACGCTCGTCGTTTTCGTAGCATCTTTTGGCTGACTTCCCTCCGTAAACCAATTAAGACATGAACTCGAAACATCTTCACGTGGCCTTTGTTTTTCTGCATGCATGTCGTATATTTTTAGCTTCCCTTCCTTCGCCCTTTCTTTCCCCGTAACCATTTAATTCACTTTTTAAACCACATTTGGACGACATGGCGTTACTGTGTTCAGTCACGCGCACTTGTTTTCCTCCCTTCCAGCCTATAATCTTTTGTTATAGGGACTCACAAACACGAGAATTGCAGAGATAAAGAAAGAAAAATCAACAGGCTACTTTCTTTTCGAGAACCAAACTATCCTCCCTTCGACACAGATGCTTGAAAGGGTAGCATTCTTTAATATGCATTTCTGGGAACAGAGGTTCTCGGCTCGTCTTCGGAAAAGCCAAGGTCAGTTTCGCTATGGAGTCGTCCTGACCTGGCTTGTGCTTGCTTTGACTTTCAGGTTTACGGCAAAACCCTAAAAATATTGCACCATTCGCGAAACGGGTCGGTCGCTGATAAACAGGGCTCCCTTTCCTGGACCTCAGGTCACCTTCTTGCTTCTTGAAATTGTAGCTTCCGAAAATGAATGAGCAGAGGGAAAGCGTGTTATACGGTCGTCCAAATCGGGTCCCTAGAGCCAGTATATGGTACCTTTGGTCCCCGACAAAGGAGTACCATCTATCTCTGGTCAAACATGGAAGTAGAGCAACCGATACCGAGAATCGACAGTAGGGCTTGCAATTCTCCGAAGAGCAGAACCCTAAACCTCTGCAGTCGTGATCTGACCACTGACAACCATCAAGGTTAACAGTTCTGCGTACTGGGCTTATCGTCGGAAATTTCGAGTATGGAAATGTAGATCATTCTTCTTTATTTTAAATCAATTTTCTTTTTTTCTTTTTGAAAAAAGAACACGCAACATGCGGCCGTAGTGACGAATACTATTTGTCACCTCCTTATCTGGGGTTTCTACCTCTGCGTGCATTTCCAGAAGCTTCGGTTTCGTGGACCTAGAAAATTTCCCCTTTTCTCGGACTTCTTTAGGCATTGCATCGGATTACCAAGCGATCGAAACAGTCCCTATACAAACGCCATGTTAGATCCAGTTTTGTGTAAAAACGACGGTGGAAGCGGCACGTTCACGTTGAGGCTTGTCCATATTGTTTTCATTATTAGAAAAGCCCCGGCCCCAGCCGACTCGGGTGCAACGTGCCTTTTTGCATATCGTCGACTTTGAAAAACCTGTTTCTTTTTTATCTTGCCCATTCGTGGTGGCGTCACTTCTACAGGCAAGCCTGGACAAAGGCGAGCTTAAGCTCCGCCTCAGGGGTGTCGCGACTACGGCTTGCCGAGCTATCAGCCTTACATATAAGCCCGAGCGAGGGAACAGTTTGCCGCAGTCAGTCAGCGCTCAACAGAAAGCACACAGCTCAGAAGTGGTGCCTAGCTGTGATACCAGTTTGCTCCTTTGTGTATACGGGATCCTTTGTTTGCTCGCCTCAACAGCAACAAGGATAGTTTCCAGTGCCCGGCTTTGAAAGCTTAAACACGAATTTCTTAATTTCGCTTCAAATCTCGAGCTACATTTTCGTTTCGCCAAGCCTTCAATAAAAAGTTTAACCATGGAAGTATTACTAATTCCGTGCCCAGTCGCGATGGATTTCACTGAAGGTTCGTTATAGTTTCTTTGTTTCTTTGTCATGGAGAGATCACTGTGTGAACGACGTGACTAATTCCACGTAAACGACTACTTGTTGTTACTTTGACAATCTTAACGCTCATATTGGCGAATTGTAGAAAGCCTGTAGCTTGGCCTTGAGGAAAGCCCTTTCTGGCCCGGCTTTTGTGTCCTTACGTTACCCAATAGCTTCTCTTATGACCGTGGCTGACGTGCCAGAGCGCACAGGTGCCATCGGTTTTCTGCCTTCTTCCTTTCTTCATATCTGCCAAAGTGCTCTTTACTAGACTTTCATTCAGTCCACAGCGATTACTTTCTCTGTGAATTAGTCATTCTGACGCACCCAATCAACATGGGTTAATCGCTCTTCTATAGAGAAACAGGTGTTCTAATCCAATTATTCTTTTTAATTTTTATCTAGATGTGTCATGCTTGTTGGAAGATCCCGAAGAACAGCTCGTTCGTGATTGGTTAGCGTCTCGCGTGGAAGCGGAATTACGGACAGCTCGCAGTCGTGTACTGCTGCCATCAGGACACGCCCCTTCGGAAGTTTTACTCCCTGCTGGTCTTCTGTCGTCCATTGCTGGCGATATCCTCACAGCCTCCCGTGATGAACCTCTAGGATTAAGGTAAAGAACATTCGTTCAAGTATGAATGTGGATATTAATAGATTTGTGTTAATTAGGGGTTGCCTCTTGCGCATTCATTACGAGGATAAGAAGGAGAGGAGAGAAATTGGAACCTGGCATTGCGACCCGACTTCCTTGTGCACTTTTGAGCTCCATCTGACCCTCAGACCTGACTCCACCTCGTGGACCGCGAAACTGCCTCAGTTTTTAAAGTAAGTTTTAAACTTTCGAAAAATAATGGTTTGAGGATGAAACTAACGCTTTTTTTGCTTATTTTTATAGAAGTTGGGCGGGTCGTAGCACAGTCGTCGTCAGCTCCGACTACAGTATCACTAAGAAGAAGCTCTATCGCTCTAGTCACTAACACCGAAGTGCGACTACAACCAGCGCAGCCGAGCCAAGAATTAATTCTGACGTTTCCTGGGCTCTAGCCGCAAGTGGGCTAAAACTGCAAAACGAAACTCATGGGGCAGCTTTTGTTTTGACGTTTTGCAACTTCTATACCAGTCTTTCAGTCAAAGAAAAGTTCGTACGAAAGCAATAGTTTTCGGGATGCAAGAGTGAAAAATGTACTCCTTCCAAAACGTTGGGGGAAAAAAGATCTTCATTAGATTAGCAGATTTTCTATCGTAGAATTTAAATGTGAAAAATTATGTATGATTGAGGGATTTTTTTGTGCAGTCGGTAAATCGTATCCCACCATGTCAGGAATTTGACGTTCCTTCCAGTGTTTTATGCATGTATTTTCTCATTCATGTTAGTCTTGTAAAGAGGAAAAGGGAAAGTGCAGACTTGTTTCTCTCTTTCTAGATCGAAGGAAAAAAGTCTGACCTCGGTGCGCGCGAGTCATGACTTTCTCCTGTTTTTTTATAAGGACAGTATTATACCAGATTATTCAACAAATTATGATGAAAATGGCTCATTCGCCAATAAACTTAAAAGTTTTTGACATACTACGTAGTTTTTTTCCTTTCGCAACTGCGACCAAGAAATCTTTTCTAGGTCAGAGTTTTTTGCCTTCTATAAATATAGTACACGGCCATCATGTGATACGCTTCAAGAAATGCCCTTTGGCTCACGGGGTTACGACTTATCTGCGCAACTCAATTCGAAGGCACACAAAAAGTAAACAAAGCGCTGCCCAACACGGAACCACGGGCTGGCTTGACCCTTTTCGAGTAAGTTCAAATAGGAATCTTTCGCGACGCCCCTGTAGGCGCATAGTTTGAGAACCGCTGTATTAGCTAATAAATTTAGCGTACAGTTTAGCAAGGAACGATGGAATACATATATTGTAACATAAACTGTAACATTGTCGGGCGCGAGAAAAGGTATCGCATTAAACCGACGTGTAGCATTACTCCGACTTGCCTCCCAAACTGCTCAACAATGAAAAATAAACATTAATTAACTACACAAATACCTATAGCTATGTACAAAAGTAAGACTCGTCGTTCACTGTTACTTATAGCGAATTCAGTTGGTAGGGCCAGTGCGCCACCAGCCAATCGGGACATAAGAAACTGGCACTGCCAGAAAACTCTGTTTATTAAAAAGAAATATTTCTACAAGAAATAACGTTGAATTCACCGAGGGTCTACTAAGGATCTACTAAGGCTCACCCACTGGGTTCTCAAATCATTTGTTCTTAGATTATTTATAGTGGTTATAAATAACCACAATACGTAAGCGTAAAGATAAAGTAAATAAACGATAAAGAATATTTCGTAAACAAAACAATAACAATACTGGGTGAATCAGTTGGACAAAAGAAAATCGTAACAATTCAACTGATGTAATGATTAAACTATATGCAAAGGGATGTTTGCAGTCTAGATAGTTACACTAATCTTTACGTATTCAAAGTAGGCAAATACCGAAAACTCGATGTTTATTGAAAAGAAATATTTCTACAAGAAAGTAACGTTTCAGAGTCACCGAGGATCTGTAGAGCTTTTGCCAAACTACGCCTCTCGCGGCAAGAGTTGGCGAAATCCGCCATTTTGAGTACATTTAAGTTAAGGGAAACAAACAAAAACAAACTGTTTTCCGTGAATATTTTGGTTTTGCTTACAGCTTTTACAAGTAGCTCAGGTAAATAAACAAAAAGACCCAATAAGACACAAAGACACAAAGCAAAACCAATATTCACGGAAAACAGTTTGTTGTTGTTTGTTTACCTTAACTTACACGTACCCAAAATGGCGGATTTCGCCAACTCTTGCCGCGAGAGGCGTACTTTGGCAAAAGCTCTATTAAGGCTCTCCCACAGGGTTCTCAGATCGGCATATCAACTTCGGTAGACCATCTAAAGAGATAAAAAAAAGGACAAAACTAACCATTTAAGGCCCCGGTATACACAACCCTCTTATGGGTGAATAACATGGGGAAATTCGGGGGCTGATATCTTAAAAACTACTCGGCCGATTAAAATTATACATATACCAAAAAATCGAGCAGAAAAACATCTACTGCAAGTGATCGAGTTTTTGTACAAAAATTATGTAATTTAACTAAAAAATTGAAGGCAAAGTTTTGGGGATTTCTAAATAACCGAAAAATTGGAAATCGGGCCATCACTTGCAGTAGATATTGTATTTCTAGATTTTTTACAATTTAAAACAAAAAAATCGGACGAGTAGTTTTTATGATATCAGCCCCCGAATTTTAATAATTTAGCTCCCTATACAGTGGTGCCAATTTGCCATGTGGGGGAATAGGAAAACTTTGCAGTCGGTGCAAGAAAACAGCGGGCTATATGAATGAAGGATTGGCCTTGAAGAAAGGGATAGTTGATAATGCCTATGGCACGCCTTCTATATAAAACATTTCCCCTAGAATTCTCTTTTCTTCAAGAACAAGCGTTGACGGCCGACGTCACCACTCCTCAGGGTGGGACTTACTTTGTAAACAATAACAAAGCTACACGAGTTTCCAGTTAAAAAAATTCATTCAGTTTTACAATAAAAGTTTTCTAAGGCTGGATCACATTGGTATGCAGTTCCAGTTCCAAGTAGTCTAATATAAATAGTTGTTTCCTTTGACACATTTTCGATAAAGCAAGAAATAGACTCATTTACAAAAT
>JAGJRP010001641.1:0-12995 GCA_022832235.1 Lepidurus couesii
CGGGGTGTAATGTTAGGTGCTTCTGAGCAGATGTAGGGGGCCCCATTCAACAAATGAGTGGCTATGTAGTTTAATTTCGTCAAAGGGTCGGGAAAAGGTTCTCCGTCTTCCTGTCGTAGATTATCTAGCCGATTGTTGTTTGTCGTTCGCAGTTGTTTGTCCAAATTCCAAATGATACTGTTGTCCGGGGATTCTATCCGATTGGCCCAGTATTGCTCTTTGCGTTCTCTTGTTTTTTTCCTATACTGGTTTCTTTTCCTTTTCCAAATAAGTTCCGTTTGCGGATTGCTCTGGGCACGATAGCGACGGAGCGCCGACGATGCTTCTTTCCGAAGTTGATTCAATTCTGAATTCCACCATGGATTTGCTCTGTTGTTGACAGATTTTGTTGGAATGTACTTTGCCATTGATCTTTGGATACCCGTTGTGAGAGTGTCCACAGCATTGTCAATCATGCTTGGGTTTGTAAGGTTGGAAAAAAGGTGCTTGACCTTCAGTAGATCATCGGTGATCTCCTTTCGAAAGTCATCCCATTTCGCTTTTCCGTAGCACCACACCGGTTTTGCTGCGGGAGGTGAAAGAGACGTGAAAGTGAGGATAATGCCTTTATGATCCGACTCATTGTAGTACTCGTCTTCACAGACTAGGGCCCATTCAACTGTCGTTAATAGGTTCGACGACACCCACGTCAGGTCGATCGAGGATTTATGACCCCGTTCATTATGAAACGTCGGGGTGTTCCATGAGTTTAGGATGGACAGATCGTGTTCCGTAACAAATTCAAACAATTGTGTTCCTGCCAAGTCTGAAGCCTTGTCCTCCCATAACCAGTGGTGGGCGTTGAAGTCACCAGTTAGTACTAACGAATCAGCACCCCCATGTTTCTTCCATATGTCTGTTAAAAGACCCTTGGTTTCCAGTGTGTGCCTCCTGTACAGTGCGATTACACGCAAGGATCCGCAGTTGTTCAAAGGTAACTTAAGAGCAACGAAAGCCTCTGATATTTCAAGTACGTAAAAAGGGCTGTACCTTTTTTTGAGGAGCAGCACCCCTTCGTAAGTGTGTGGTGATCGGATAAGGTCGAAACCTCCAAAGCTTGCAAAAGTGAGGTTCTGTGGTGGTTCGATTGCCACTATCGTTTCAATGCTTCTTCTCGACGCCTCTCGGATGAGTTCTGTAAGTTGTTTCGTGCTTTTCCTTATGTTCTGGACAAGAAGCTGGAGCCGAGTCGCCATTTTAGTTGTTCTTGGTATCTTTGCCTTTGTTCGTTGCTTTTTTTAGCTCGCTGGCACGCACAGGGCAGCTAGGATCAAACGCGAAATGGTTGCCCTTGCAATTTGAACATTTCTTCAATAAGCCATTGCAAACCCTGGTGTCGTGGATGTTGGAGCATTTGCCACAGGTGGGGTTCTTTTCGCGGCAGGATGATGATACATGACCGTAGGCTTGACAGTTGAAGCACTGGATTAGTAAATGGGGAAGGGCATTCTCGATTTGGACAAAGCGATTGAAAGCGAAGATTCCTCCTACTTCTAGGAGCAGTTTCTTTTCTTCGGCTGACTGGCACACAAATTTAACCGATCCGAAGGCTTTTTGCGAATCCGGGTTTAGCCACCGTGCGTGGTTGGCTTGGAAGGCAATGCCCAGGTTAGAGTTGCTTACTGACATTTCTTCGCATATTTCCAACAGGCTTTGGTCTCTGGGAAGCTGATGGACCACCACCGACAAGTTAGGGTGCCTTTTAACGATTTTAACTGGTCCGAAGTTTGGCAAGCTAACGGACTCCATTATACCTTCGGAAGCACTTTTTTCTTCTCGCGTTTTGTAGGTAAGGGCGATTCTATTGGAGCGGGTTTTACCTGCTAGTACGGGCTTTGGGGCGTTTGGGCAAGCTTTAGCTAGGTCGCTAACAATCATCTTGAGGAGCTCTTTCCTGGGTATATCAGCGTTCCTCTTGGTCGGATCTTCCTGTTGGATGAAGAGAGTTACCGGCTCATCATCCCTTATGTTTGGCTCGTGGATCAGAGGGGCGACACTCTGGGTGTCCGGCGTCTTGTTAAGAGGCTTTGCTCTCATCTTATGGAGAGCCTGTGAGTAGGTGCTTTGCACCTCCGAGAAGGGAGCAACAGTGGGTTGGATTGAAGTTTTTTGTTGCTTCAGCTCGTCCGTGAGGCGTTTTACCTCGCTAGCGAGTGATGTAATCAACTCACGCAAGGAGGTCTTCTCTTCACTTTCTTGCTTTAATTGAGTTTCAAGGGCCGAAATTTGAAGCACCATTTGATCTTGGGTGTTTTTCATTGCAAGGAGTATGGTGGTCGCCTGATCAGGGCGAAATTGAGGCTCATCCAAAGAATTTGCACGTTTTCTAGTAGGCGTCTCTTTTGGGTCGTTCGAGGGGGAGGCGGATCTTTTGTGAGCATGGGTAAGAGAACTTCTCTTGTTGCGGCAAGGTTTACAGGTTTTTTTTTTTTTTTTTTACAAATATTTTTTTTATTTTTGTTACAACAAATTGTATTTTTTTGTATTTTTTTGTATTTTTACATGTATTTTTTTTTCAATTGTTCATTTTAAATTTACGCTAACAGCGTTTAAATAAAAATGAGCGGTTAGTAATTTTTTTATTTAAAGCAGGCGTAGGCCTGAAAGCCTGTTGCCAAACTATGTATTTGTCATATTTTTGCAAGATATTATACTATAAAAACAGATAAAAACTTAATAACAGGGTTGGAGGGATGGGATGGGGTCAGGGAGAAGGGTGTAGAAGGGGGGTAAAAAAAGTACAGAAGTGATTGGATGAGGTTCTCATCATTGGCTGGTTGCGGAATTGAAAGTCTGTGTGGCCTCGTAAAGGAAAAGTTTCACCGCAGGGAAGAGTTTTGGGTCTGTGAAGAAGTTCTGAGGTTTAAAGTGCAGTTTGAGGGAACTGTGGGCTCTAATCAACTTCGCTCTGCACTTGTTTAACCAACGACAGTGTATGAAAACGTGGTGAAAGTCCTGGATAACCATTTCTGGGCATGGGCAAAGCTTACTGGGCGAACGGCCAATTCTCTACCAATAGCTCAATGTTGGGAAGTGGGTGGATCGTACCTGTATAACCGTTGCAATGGTATTTCTTGGTAGTCTAGAGTGGATGATTCCATGAAGAGAGGGAACAGCATTCCAATCTTTTCAAGGGCTTAGTTGATTCCCATCTATTTTGCCACGTTGTAATAAGCGCTTTTTTAATTTCTATTAAGGCTTCTTTTTGGGTTGAGGGTGGGCTTGACCAGATTTCCCTGGCCAGGCATCTTGTCCTTTCTTCACAAGATGCATACGTCTTGTGTCTCTGGGTTTCTACATGTAATGGCCATTTCTGCCAGTTCCTATGCGCATAGTGTCGTAAAAGTGTCCATTTTAACTTTAAGTCGAATGATAGGACACCTGTATCAACCTCTAGGGTTATGGTTGGGGTTGAAGGAAGTGCTCCTGAAATTTCAAAAGGCCTCTTCGGTATATTTGGGTGATAGGCCGAAGTCTGGTTTCCGAGGCAATGCACCAAGCTGGGTACCCATAGGTCAACTTCGAAATGATAGTTGCTTGGAAGAGAGTGCGTACTTGGGCGTATTTGGGAGCATGTGATGGACTTCGAAATTTTGATCAACCGGTGGATCCTCTGAAGGATGTTATTGCATTGAGCTGCTAGTAGGGAAATATGGCTTTGCCATGTGAACCTGTTGTCATAGATTACGCCCAGGTATCTCACTGCCTCCTTTGGGTAGATAGTTGTCGTTCCCCATATTAGCGGGGCATCCTCTTCGGTTCTTTTTCTTGAGAAGTGTATCAACTCGGTCTTGTCCCTGGAGAATTCTAGCTCAAACTTCCTTCCCCATTTTTCTAGTGAGCATAGATTGTTCGCTAAAAGTCTTGTGTTCCATTCGCTGGACGAACCCGAAGTGTGGAGGAGCAAATCATCGGCGAAGGCACCGATGTGAATTCGTTTCCGGTTTATTACACTTAGCGCCCCGTTGATATATACCAAAAAGATGATAGGTGATATCGGAGACCCTTACGGTACGCCTTTTTTTATGGCATATGTTTGACTGTTTTCTGTTCCGTGCACGACGAATGCTCTCCTGTCTTGGAGGAAGCTCTGTGTCCACTTGACAATCTGCGAGGGCACCTTTAGTTTCTTCATTTCGGTAACCAGTTTTTGATGTACTACGTTGTCAAATGCTCCTTTAATATCAAGTAGGATGGCTGTTTGAACTTTGCCTTTGTCAAAGCTGTTTAGTACGGAGTTACTGAGTTCAATGAGGGCAGCTGTTGTACCTCTCCCCGGTCTTAATCCCCATTGCGTATCCAACAGCTTGTTGTTGTTTTCAAGGAAAGTTTGCAATCTGGAAGCTACAGCTTTTTCAAGAATTTTTCAAAGAATAGGTAAGAGGGCGATCGGCCGGAAACTTTTTATTAAGCTGTAGTCCTTCTTGCCGGGTTTTGGTAAGGGAAGCACTTTCGCTATCTTCCACAAAGAGGGATAGTGACCAAAGGTGAGAGATGAGTTAAAGATTTTGACCACGGTTGAAGAATTGGTCGTCCAAATTTCCTGAAGTACGATCGCTTGAATACCATCCATACCAGCGGCTTTTTTCGAATGTAAGTTGTTCAAGATATTAGACATTTCTTCTATAGTAAAGTCTGAGGAGATTGTACATTGGGTAGATCTCGTGAAATGATGCTTACAACGGGGACCTTGGTCTGTTTTTGTTGGGGCGTCCAACATTTCTCCGCCAATAAGGTGTTCAGCGATGAAATTGAGCCTAGCGACTGGGTTATCAAATGGCGTACCGTCCTCTTGTTTAAGTTGCTGAACAAGTGACTTCCTATTCTCGTTGCGTAATGTACGATTAAGATTCCAGATTACCTGATTCTCGGTAGTAGCCATTTTGTCTGCCCAGTACTTGTCCCGACGCTCTCTAGTCTTGGCCCTGTAGTGATTTCTTGACGCTTTCCATAGGGTCTCTCTTCTTGTGGCTCCATAAATTTGATAAGCGCGTAGTGCTTTCGCCGCTTTTTTGCGGAGTTCCACTAGTTCTAAGTTCCACCAAAGATTATTCCGGTTTTTACAGGTAAAGGTGGGTATGTTTTGGTTCATAGCATTCTGTATGATAGTTATCAGTTTATAAGCAACTGTGTCGATATCCTGTGTGCTGGAGAGCTTTGTAAAGGAGTTTTTAGAGTTTAGTTGTCCCAAAGCCGTGTCATGACGTGCTTTCTCCCAGTTGGCCTTTTGGTAGTACCGAATTTTGTTCGATACTTTGTTGGTGTTGTGTATGAGGTTTAGAGAAATCATTATGGCTTTGTGGTCGGATTCGCTGTAATACTTTGCTTCATCCAGGACGTGCCAATCTGTGTTTGCAGTTAATTGAGGGGAACACCACGTGAGATCGATTGTCGATTTATGTCCACGTTCGTTGTGAAAAGTTGGGACATTCCATTGGTTTATCAAGTCCCAGTGATGTTCTGTAGCGAAGTCATATAGTTGTGTTCCCGATGTATCTGGTGTTTTATCCTCCCATTGCCAATGATGGTCATTGAAATCTCCTGTGATGATTACTGGGTCCTGTTGATTATGCTTTCCCCAGGCTTCCTGAAGAAGCGACGCCGTTTTAACAGTATGTCTTCTGTAAATTGCGAGTAGGGATATTGCTCGGCCTTGTTGATTTTCCAGTCTGATTTTTGCGTACAGTTCCTTTATTTCGAGAACCTGGAAAGGACTGTCTGGCTTACGAAGGAGCATTACTCCCTCATAAGCAAGAGATGGTGTAATGACGTCAAAACCCAGGATGCGTGATTGAGTGTAGTGCTGTGGCGGCTCCAGAACAATAACCAGGGTTATATCCTCACTGTTGGCCTCTCTTGCCACTTCGGTAAGTTGGGATGTACTTTTCCGAATATTCTGTACAATCAGTCGTACTATTCCCATAGGCTACTTGCTCTTTGTCGTGGACTTCTTGTCCTTTGCGTCTGTTTCCTTCAGTCGAATAGGACAATTGGAGTCAAAAGCGTAGTGTTGGTCTTTGCAATTTGCACATTTCTTCACTACCTCTGTGCATTTCCTTGTGTCGTGGCTTTTGGCACATTTTCCGCAGGTTGGAGTCTTCTCGCGGCAAGACGCTGACATGTGGCCATAGGCTTGACAATTATAGCACTGAAGGATCTGGGGGTGTTTGACGTTTTCCACTTGTACTATGCGGTTGAATGCAAAGATGGCTCCCACTTCCATCAACCGTTTCTTCTCCTCTTCTGATTTACAAGTGTACTTGATGGGTCCGTATGCTTTTTTACATCAGGGTTTAGCCACTTCGCTTGATCCGCTTGGAAGACGACTTCCAGATTTGAGTTTTTTTCCGAGATGTGTTTGCATATTTCTGGAAGACTCTCGTCCTTTGGTAGCTGGTGAATAATCATCGTCAGGTTTGGTTGCCTCTTTACCATTTTTACCGGTCCCAAATTTGGCAATATCGCCGATTCGAAAATGTTTTCAGAAGTTGTTTTTTCCTCTATACTCTTGTAGGTGAGTGCGAGTCTTTTCGTTCGGGTCTTGCCAACTAGGACAGGTTTCGGTGCTTTGGGGTATGCTTTGGACAGGTCATCTTCGATTGTCTTCAGAAGATCTTTCCTGGGAATTATCGCGTTTCTCTTCCTGATCGAACAAGACAAGAATTCCTTTTTGTGTGTTTTCGAGTTGTTTGGCGAATGCAGTAATTTCACTTCAGGCTCTTGTACAGCTTAAACACATCAAGTAGTCAAGTAATGTGTTGATGCCATTTAGTTCCTCTGTCGGGTTTCTCCTCTTTGAACTTTAAACCTAAGCTAGGGGCCCAAATTTTTATGACAAAGCGCAAAACTAGCTGACACGGACTACCTTTTTTTAAAGACAACCCTTCCCATGTACAATTGTCCCAGTTCTCGACGAGAAACCAAACCGTGCACCAGGTAATTTCTGCTGTGTCGTTTCTCGACTGTGCTTTATATTACCTGATAACTATGCCCAACGTAAGAGTTAGACCTGAAAGACGAAACCAGCCCACGTCCCTTTTGGTACTGAACAGGATTATTTCAACTTTAACACGCACAGAAGCAAGGTAACAAACACTGTATAATTTATTTTACTTGTACAAATGCGAATTCTAATCAAGCCATGAAAAGCGATTCACAAAGAAGCTGTAAAATCGTGAGGAAAAGAAGGAAGATTTTTACTTTTTTCTTATACGAATAATATTAGGAAGAGGAAATCGGTTACTTTGGTGCACACCGCTTTTGACTAACCTAAAGAAAAAATTTTAAACTTGGTTCGTGCAAGGCTACTTGTGTGTGAGGGCGTCATCCTTTTCGAAACTCACGTAGAGAAATGTGAAGAGGAAGAAAACTTTCTCCGTCATCTCTAGGGCAAGAATAACAACCCGCCTTCGACAGCACATAAGCATTATGTGAAAAGGAAATTAACTGCATTCTTTCTCCCCTGGTAAGATTTCGTGCAAGTGGGGGAGTACGCACCGTGAAAAAAAATGTTTCGTAGTGATTTACTGAACGCATGGTTGAAAAGAGAATGTCAATGGTGCATTCATTTGAAGTGTGTACACGCGCAAACTAACTTAAAAGGCAGTCATAAAATTGCTTTAAATAGGAATCAAAGCGGTATGAGTAGCGTAGCATAGAATATTTTTGGGAAGAAAATTATTATTTATTTTAATATCTTGTGTGTCACCCTCCGTTAGCGGGATGGCTGAGGATATCGGGTTTTGGTCAAGGTTAGCGGCATCAATGCCAAGGAGGTTGGAAGCGTGTCGCCAAAACGGAAGGGGCCACACAAGCTATTAAAAGAAATAATAACTCTTGAATGTCTTGATAGAAATATTCTTGCCAAGAATAATTTTTTTTTATTCATTTTCGCCAAACGCTTTCTTGTTTTGCCCTTTTTGCCAGGTAGAGGGATTAGCTTCGCCATTTAATTGAATGACCATTAAATTGAATGCCATTTAATTGAATGACCTGCTTTTAATTGACTGGGAAGTTTAGAAGGGTTTTAGTGTTGAGAGCCCTGCATAAGCGTAGTTGTGGTCTGGGCACGACAGGATTGGTCCGAATAACGACAAGCACGGTCATTGGTCAATTTGAAAAGGCTATCCCTGCGATACTTAGTTTGAGTACTGTATTGTACTGTATTGTATTGTATACAATACACGTCAGTAGCGTGGAGAAAGCCCGCGTGAAGCGAGGGTCTGTAGCAGGCGGGTGGAAGGGAAGGGAAGAGATAGGAATCGGAGGCATCGGGTTACGCGATTGTGGTCCATATACAAAGAATTAACACTCGCTGTGCATGACTACATAAAAATTTACACTTGTGTTTATTTACAATCTATTATTTATTGTATTGCGTAGCTTACAAAATGGAACTATTTCAAGAGAAGCTGCTCTCAGAACCATTAGACCATTGCGGCTGCACTTCGCACGGATTTTTACTGAAGAGACTCCTGGCTACATTGCAGCTCTCAATCAGTTAGGTATACAAGTCCTACATATAACACGCGATTACTCACGACAACCTGTAAAGATGCACAAATTGCGTACATAAGCACCCTTGGCGAGAGCAACACACCTGGTAGCATTCACCGTCCTACGATAAACGCAGGGGCACGAAACCGACCACGCATTGACGTGGACATGGAACGTGTCCAATATTTACTGAACAGAGGGGAAAACTGCGCTTCGATTGCATGGCAGAAGCTGCTAGGTTTCCCAATCACCGCGCGCACCCTACGCCGCAGATTGATTGAAAACAGTATTCCTGTAGGTGATACGTTTTAAACCGTTAATCTAAAGAACCGATTGCATAAATCCGCCATCTTGTATAATATAACTTTCCCGCTCCGGGTACAGAAGACTGTCCCCTGATGGTGTATGGCGGGAAAATCATTCCAACATTTCATGTTCCTATGCCACACCGCGTTCCGAAGGGAAAGGGGGGCTTATGGAGACGCGGAACGCTGGAACGGTTTTTCATCCAAACACCAAGTGGCGTAATGTTCAGGACCGGGAGCAGGGGAAGATCAATTTTACAAGGTGTTCGAATTACGAACAAAGTATGCAATCGATCAATGTTCGACATGTCTTTTGTTAAGCTGGATTTACACTGGCGTGTCAGCGTGCCATGCCAATGTGCCTGTGTCGCCACGACATGGACCGCTCGACATCTTTCGATTCACACCGGAATGTTGACATCGGTTGACACGATCCAAGGGGGTGTGGCTTTTCGAAGTTTTGAAAGAAAGCAAACATGATTTCGAGACGGCAGGCTTTACGTTCTGTAAAATTAATGGTGCTTATGTCTGATTTAGTGGTGTTAACTTATCTGCTCGACGAAGAAAACAATAAAAGGATATGGGTCCGTGATTATCTTTCTGAAGAGTATGTTTTTTTTATAATAATTTCAATGTATAAGAACAATGGTCTGTACAGGAAACGTCGGAATCAGGGGGACTTTGACAATCTAGTGCAAGAATTACGCATGAATGAAGCTGGGAATGGGCCGTTAGGATTTTTCGAATATATGAGAATGACGCCGAGGCAATTCGATGAACTTCTTTCAATGGTGGAACCATTTATTGCAAAACGGAATACGAACTTCAGAAATTGTCTTCCTTCAGGACTTCGACTTGGCATTACTCTGAGGTAGAGTCTCTAACGAAAGTTGTTTGAACGTCTAGTAATTGTAAAATATCACTTAGGTATCTAAGTACAGGTGACATACAGAAAAGTGAATCATATGCCTTCCGTGTTAGCCCTGCTTCAGTTTCTAATATCATCAGAGAAACTTGCACTGCATTGTGGAAAGTACTTCAGCCTAGTGTTCTGCCAGCTCTTAACAAAAACCAATGGCAAAACATCATCGATGATTTTTGGACAATCTGGAATTTCCCGAATTGTTTAGGCGCTATAGATGGGAAACACATTCAGATACAGTGCCCGGGTAATAGCGGGTCAAAGTACTTCAATTACAAGGGCACGTTCAGTTTTGTACTCCTCGCAACATGCGACGCGAGATACAAGTTTACTTACGTGGATATTGGAAGTTATGGTCGCATTAGCGATGGTGGGATCTTTTCTTCTTCCACCCTCGGTAAAGCTTTGGCAAAAAATACTTTGGACGTGCCCAATAAGTTGCCGCTCCCCAATACGGACACTGAATTAAGCGCCTTTTTTTATCGGTGACGAAGCATTTGGGCTCAGTCGCCGCATGATGCGCCCGTGTTCGAGGCGCGATGCCAGAAATTTCAGCCAAGAGCAGAAAGTTTTCAACTACCGACTTTCCCGAGCTCGACGTACCATCGAGAATACTTTTGGAATTATTGCAAACATATGGCGAATCCTGTACAGTGTAATAATAGCTGATGTGGAAAACGCCATTTCGTACGTCAAGGCAATTATATGCCTTCACAACCATCTAAAGGCGGAAGACGACTCAAAGCTACCAGCTCAACGGATGTATTTCCCACCCAACTGCGTCGATCAGGAAGACCACAATGGAAACGTCGCTTTGGCAAACTGGAGGAACGCGGCAAAATCTCTGAATAGTTGCAGACGGCTGGGAAGCAATAATGCAAGCAGAGAAGTTTTTCAACAGCGTGACGTACTGGGCAATTATTTTGTAACTCCGTTTGCAAGCTTGCCTTGGCAAAATGATGTCGTAAACAGAGGTGCAAACTGACTGCGGAACGCTTTTTTATTAAAATTGCAGTTGTTTTCTGAAATGCAGAGAACCAGTTCTTGAGTATAAAACTATCAATACGCTGAAGTGTCTCGGAATGTCTTTAACTGTCCTGAAGCTCCTCATCTTCCAAGTCAGAGACAATGTTGTTAATTTGGCGTTTAGCACGCAGGTACCTCTCCTTTTTCGTTCTTTTTAGAGACATTCCAATGGCCATCATGAATGCGTCGATGTCGTTCTCCACCGGAGCTTGCGTCAACAGGGTGCTAATCTCGGAACGAGTTTGCTTGATTACATCCAAAATTAAGTCTTTCCCGTCTGTTTTCCTCTTCTTAAAAGAAGCTGATAATTTGCTGGAAGCTGTTGCTGAAGATGGACGGCTATGGTCAGATTCCAGAGAGGCAGTAGACGGACGGGTATAGAAAGGCTCTGTGAAGGCAATTGTAGGACGGCTGTCAGGCTCAGCGAAGTGTTCAAGCACAAAATCTTCTTCCTTAATTTAACAAATAAGTTTGCTTTGAATTAAATTACGAGAAATTAGTTACTGTCGATTCGCTAACGTTCTCTAAAGGGACATCAAATTCTAGCGCTTCCTTGGCCATTTCTGTGCCAGGCCACTCTTCCGTTTCGTCAGTTTCAAAATTCGTTGCCCTCCTATTTTACGAACTTGTAATAAACAGCTCCATAATTATTAAGCTTACTTACTCCCTGTTCTCTATGTGGTCTTTTAAGAACGACAGAGATTCCAAAAACTGCCATGTTTTTTTTGCGCCTGATCCGGAGGGCGGTTTCTTACATTCGCGACTAAACCTTTTTCGCAAAGTCACCCACCGTTTTTTTGCTTTATTCGTCCCATCATCTTGAAAACAAAAATAAGTTTATCTGACAGATGAATGGAAAATTATGTACCTCTATCTGGTAAGCCCAACTCAGCTCGAATATGATTCCATGTGTTGTCGGCCTTTATTGAATCTTTGTAAGACTTTAAATTTTTGTCATACAAATGACGATTCCCCCGCACTAAATTGATCAACTTTTCTTCCATTGACGTCATGTTTTCTATCTGGTTATAATGTAAAAAATAACAGGCCGCCTTTGCACAAAAGTTGTAAATAGAAAGGGCGCGAAACACTACCACAACAACAGAAGAAAGCCCTGCCTACCTAGTCTGCGATTGGCGTAAATGCTTGTGTTGCCTGTATGCCCATGCCAAAAGTTGAGCAGCGCCTAACTTCCTGTGTTTGGCACATGTCATACTGCTTGTGCCGGGTTTTCTGCTTTTTCCCATGGATCTGTGTCATGTGTCGCATGTTTCGACACGCTGACACGCCAGTGTAAATCCAGCTTTACTCATCCTGTACTGATTACATATCTTTTACATGCCGATTAGTTGCAGCCTCAGTACGACCATCCTACAGAAGGTGTATTGCAAGACGCAATAAGGACTGCCCAGGCTCTAAATCCGAACGCTGGGTATCGTCAAATATATGTTTCTCTTCGGCTAGGACAAATTGGTACTCCATTACATGTACCACGCTCGCGTGTGGTTAGCGCGCTTCATGCTATTAACCCTAAAGGCGTGACAAGGCGGTGGTCAGTGGCGATCCCTAGAAGAACGTATTATGTGCCTTGCCCAAACTTACTGTGGCACATTGACACCAATCACAAACTCATTAGGTAAACCAGCCTCGCTCTCAAATAGATTCCTTGCACTGTTTTTCGTCCACCTATTCGCCAAGCTAGACTCATAAGTCATAACTATATTTTTTTTTATTATATAGGTGGCGAATAATTGTCACCGGTGGTATCGACGGTTACTCAAGGTACAGTAATCAAACTATTGATCTTCTTATGGACTTTGCCGTTTTGACCAATGACAGTGCTTTTCCGTCGTTTTGACCAATCCTGTCGTGTCTAGACCACAACTACGCTTATGCAGGGCCCTCAACACTATAACCCTTCTGAACTCCCCAGTCAATTAGAGGAACAGGTCATTCAATTAACTGGCATTTAGTAGTGAGGCTAATCCCTCTACCTGGAAAAAAAGGACAAAACAAGAAAGCGCAGGGCGAAAATGAAGCAAGAAATTTTTTGTCCTTTTTTCCTTTCAGCTGAGGAGTTCGCTACTGGTGTACAAACAAACATTCTTAATAGAATATCAACTCGACCTTCTCCGCGACTCAAACCGGAAAACTTTTCAAAACGAAACGGAGAAACTAAATTACCTCGCTGAGAAACTACTCGAAGC
>JAGJRP010001642.1:0-12993 GCA_022832235.1 Lepidurus couesii
CACTTAATAATTAATTACTCGGTTAATATGCACAGTTGACATAAGGGTTCTTCAGCCAGAACATGTAGTTTGGTCTCTTCTATAACACATATTTTTCATTTGAAACCTTACTCCCCCTTTAAACAAGCCAGTTCGTTTCACGGGCCGATTCATCGTAGCATTCTGTTGCACATTTCCGATTTTCGATTATTAGAATCTCCGCGTAATAGAATCAATATTCACTTGACAAACGTGATCACAATAACCTACTGTCTTTATAAGACACAATTCAAATGAACACCTCAAATGTATTAAATTTCTTGACGATTTTAATAATAAAAAATAATCCAAAATGAGTAATGCCTGAAAGTCCCTTCTTGCAAACAATAGGAATTCTCAAGACTGTTCAAACGGAGCTTGGGCTCGCAGCTCCGACTGGAAAAACGAAACATGTTAGATGGGGGACAGTAATGCTAAGACAGTAATGCTAACTACGTCCATGCTAAGACATGGTATGGTCAACAACACCATTGTTTCAAAGAATTCAAGTGACGCTCTGAAATGAATGGTGGAAATACTTCAACGCTGATGGCCAACACTTTCTTAGTTGTTTCAAACAATGAATCTTACTGCAACAATGAAAATACCTCAAGGCTCCTGTATAACTTTGCTAGACTCCTGCTGAACTCCTAAGGAGGAATACAACCTCTACTGTCTACATGGAAATACTTGAGCGCGCACGGTTTCCTGCGCAGAAAACGGCGTGCACAATAATTTAATAACCATTTACCTAATTGGCACCAAATTTTTTAGGATAGAGTAAAATAATAATTAGACAATGACAGCTTTAAACTTCGGAATTTACATTTCGTTGGAGTAAGGGGAAAATCAAGTTGTATTGATGAGTCAAAAATTTTTTTACAACTTTATTTTAAAGTAGAAAAGTTACTTCACAGTTGAGTTTCCCAGAAATGAGGTAAAGAGAGCACAAGACGAAGAACGTAAGACATAAGACTGAGACAAAAAACACGGCTGTAATTTTCTTTCCTGGTTTCTGTTTAATGCAGTATAAGACGCGCTACTAGACCAAGTTTTCGGTATGTTTATTAAGGACAAATAATTTTGAAAAGGGGTTCAGAAAACTAGTATTGGTACAATAAACGCGGATGTAATAATGGCATAGGGAGTTTTTTTTATGCGAGCCCTAGGTCTCGCGATTAGTATTTTACCTCAATTTTTCATTAAACTTATTGTACACTGTAAAAAAGCGCCCCCTAAAAATGGGGACTTATGAATCCAAAGAATGGATTCGCACAGTTAGGGAATGAAATTCTTCTATTTTGTTGGTTCGTAATTTTAATAATTATATTTCATAGCCGAGAAATCCTTGTTTTGCGTAACACTAAGTAGCACTGTTCTCATATTAAAAACTGGAAACTCACGCAGTCGACAGTTCAGACAGTTCCTATTAGTTTCCCTTTGGCATTTAACTTTGTGCTTTCTTCTGACTTTCCAGAAGGCAGTAATACAGTAGGTGAAAACAATAACGCCATGGAAGTGAAAGGCTGCTCGCTGGTGCTGTCAATGTGACGTAGACTATATGACTCTGTTTCTGGGAAGAATGTAGGGGAAGCTTAAACAAGATTAAGCAATAATACCAGTTTAACAAAAAAAAAGTACAGTAAAGGTCAACTGCCACTTTCTAGTCCATTTCTTATTATACCACAGCAGCGAGGAGGACATTCCAAACGGATATCCTCTCGGAAATATCCTTGCACGTTTTACACGTATAGCTTTGCGGTTACAAATTAAGACAGTGCTTGTGACGCTCTACTGAAAATGGAGAAAACGGTTATAGTTGTCATAGAAAACATTAACTTTGAAATAAGCTTCCTCTCGGAGCATGGCGTGTCAGATGTGGATCGCGTGAAACAAGCCATTTTTGTTCAATCGGGAACAAGTGATTTGATTCGCAGTGTGTTGCAGGGAAAGAACATCAGATTCTTTGAATCAGAAAGCAAAGCTTTTCCCGGACGTTGGACTGCCTTAGTGGAATCATCTGTAGTGGAAAACTACTCGATTCTAAGATGTCAGCTTTCTGAGGAATGTTAAATATAACCCCTTCAAAATTGTCGTAGACCTCTCTCTTGACCTCTCTGTCAGTCGCTCTTTGAGTTTGACCATTGTTGCAGAGGGCAGTCCGTTTTTGGCTCCATCGAACATGGAAGGAGCGACTGCATGCCTAATGGCAACGTACTATGTAGCCTATATAGCTTACATCAGGTATCCAAAGGGAATCAGCCCTGTTCTCCTTTTCTGCAAGGGTTTTGGCTGGGGCTGGAGGACGACAAATATAAAGACATGTTGGGTGTGAAAGTCCTTTTAAAGGGGGANTTTAAGGCAATTGCAATTGTAGAACAAATGAACCTTGCCTGTCCGCTAATTTGTTTGATTGTGAATGGACTTCATTTTCTATGCTCATTTCTTGACTCGGGTATTTCAGTGGACCGTTTTGATTCATTTGTAATGTATCATGTTACCGTAATTTGACAAACAGATCATGTCTGGAAAAATACAGGAACTGAAACGCAACGTGGCTTTCAACTATTCCAAATAATAGCTATAAGCATTCCCTTCTTTCAGGTTGCACTGCATCTAAATTTGGGGATTTCATATTCCACCTATTAGGGATCTTATATATGCCGTCCTTAGGGGTAGAAACACCATTCTTAGAAGTTAATATTAACCAATTTTTGGTGCTATAACACATAACTTTAGGTGACTTTAATTACCATCTTTCGGCGCCGGTACACCATTTAAAAAAATAATTATTGCCCAATTATTGGCATTTGATATAATAAATTGTGGTGATGTAATGCCTTAAAGTTCGGGGTGTTCAAAATCCCCGTTTTTTAGGGCACCACCCCCATTATGGATTAATGGGGGGTAAAAAAGTCCCATCTTTGTGAGCGCGATTTTCGGGAGCTTTCTCGCCCTTTAAAGGGGGGTCGTTTAGGTTATAATGAGTTAGCTTAGTTACAAAGCTACAAAATTATATCCGGGTAGTCAATGTGTACTGTACGAGGTTACAAGAAAGTTTCGAACCCCCCTAGGATTGGACTAGAAATATCAATGGCTAAACTAGAATTTTAACTATAATAATAAAGTGGTCTGTAAACTTAAAGTAGTACAAAATAATGATAATAATAATAAATATAATAATAATCATAACAATAATAATAAAAAATAATGATTATTGTCTTTTATTTGTGAGAGGAAATAAAAGATAATAATAATAATAAAAATAAATAATAAAGTAGTCATCATATAAAGCTGCAATTTCCGTGAGAGTGTGCATTAAATGTTACATTTTTATTTAGCTTGCTTGAATAGTTACCGGGTAGTTGTTTAGGTAGGCTAGCTCCCTTCTCTTTTATTGCATTCCGTCAGTAGAGACAACTTTCGCTAAATCTGTCAAAGCAGCATGATCTGCAGCATCGCATTCAATGCAACGATTAAGTTGCTCAATAAAGTCTCTTTAGCCTTTCAGTGGACTCTATATTTCCCCTGTTTAGTTTACTAATAGCACCCTACTCGGGACACAGATATATAGCCTGTCAATCCTCCCACTGTTCGACCTGGAAGAATTGGCAATTAAGCTATACAGTGTATAAGTCACACTAGCAGTATATAGGTAAATCTATACGCTGCAGTAACCCTAGTTTTAGCTTTGTAACCTTCCTTCTACCCGAAACTCGCAACTCCTTAACTTTCATTGGTATCTTTATACCTGCTCTCCGGAAAAAAAAAAAAAAAACAGATCATAAAAGTCCGGCCTCTTCTCGTCCGAAGCGCAGCTAATTCGGGTGCGAAAACTAATAGAACTTGCGTAGTTATTTTTTTTATAAAACCAAACAGATAACGAAATTGAGTTTCAAAATTTTAGTACTTCATGTCTTTCAATCACTGGATTAATAATAGCTCACATTTCGCGGTACTAAACTTTAGATTTACTATTGCAATCTAATGAAGTGGGGCGACCATATGAATGCGCATACCGATACAAATGAATACACGATAAACATGTTTCTAAGATGACTAAGAATTCTTAAAAGGTGTAACATTAAGACTTGAGGGTCTTGTTGCGGTTATAGACTCATTGCTGATCTCGGGATCATCATTTTTGCTCAGTTTTATGGCCCTAAACTTTCAATTTAGTATCTCGCATTGAAAGAAACAAAAAAGACAAGGTTGATGACTCCCGCTTTCCTCCGGCTTTGCTTGGCAGAGCACATGGTAGAAATGCATAAAAAGTTTGCGGTTGCTTACAATGTTCGACCACATAAATTTACGCGGTTCCGTCGTTTTCTCTCCGTATAATTAAATGCATATGCATAACAGCTAATCTCTAATTCAATCCTCTGCTCTCAAACGGGGAAAAATTCAAGAAAAAACCGTAGAATCAGACGCCAAAAATTTGATTTAACTGATTTGATCCAATTTAATCAACGGATGTTAGTTGAAAATAAGGATTTCCTAATTAATCACAATGTTTTCCACGAAATCACGTGACATCCATGTTTTATAACGGTTCTAAAAGCGAACGGTTAATCAATACTTTGAATGAGAGACGTGAAGGACACCAACAATAAATTTATTGACCAAGAAGTATTACGACTGGATTCCGCGTTGCTTCTTCTGTTTCACCAATGAGAAATTTGGCTAAAAAAATGTGATTCTAAAAAGGTTTTTTCTACATCGAAGAGGCAAGACATATAAACAGCTACTAGACCTTCTTTTTATACACTTTTTATTAAGGTTTAGTTTGGGGTTAGAGCACACATAGCTTTAGGAGGCCTTGGGAGTTCGTATTGGAGGACTTCTGAATGACGATATAGGCTCGTTAACAGTATTTGATGCGAGACAAAACAGAAAAAGGCGTCTAGGATGTCTGACATAAACAAATGAAAACGACTTTCGGTCACTTTGAGTCAGTTGCAAGAATAATTCCGATTCAAGCCAACAAGAATAACCCAACCAGGCAATATATATTAGATCCGGGATCTGCAATGCAGACGTTTTTAGTTTTTCTGATTAAGTAAACCCATTACATTTTAATATAGAGGTAAAGTGGATTCCTAAAACGGATTGTACACTGATACTAATTAACCGGAAAGAAACAAAAAGCACGCCGCTGGAATTAACATGGCAGAGTAATACTAATATTAATAAGTGGCGTGTTTAGCGAGTTGCGGTTGGAATATTGGCTAAATCATGTCAAAGATCTTACCTTTAGAAACGGAAAAAGATTGGGATTAGTTGCAAGAGCATAACGCCGTGTTTTTGTGCAGAAACTGCGATGCACACACAAACTGTCCACTGAGAATTCACGATTTACCACGATGACAACAAAAAGAACTTGACATTTCAGGCTTTCGGCTCGGGTTGGGCAGGCTTTGGATATCGATTGCACTTGGAATCGATTTGAATAGCGGCTAACAATTACCCGCGAATAGCAAACGCGATACCAAATCACTTTCAATGATATCCGCTACGAAAATGATTTTTTAAATGAAAGTAATAAAATAATTACGGAAAGAAATTACAGGAAAACAGAAATAAAGGCTTTTTTCTCAATAAGTTAAAGCTTACAAGCATTAATTATAGACTGTTACTAGTATTAATTACGGCGAATAAGGTAGTTTCGTAATTATCGTAACCCGCTTTTTTATACCCGGGAAACTAAGAAGCTGGAAGAAACTTGTTTTTATTGAACAAATAAACGTCACAACCATTACTATAGAAAATAAATCGTAATTAAACTTGTAACTTCTACAACAAAATTCTACAATTTAAAATCACTTAAATGCAGGTTTCTGTTATGTAGAACACTAGAATAATAACATTTAATGGCTTGCTACTACATTAAAAAAATGATACACTTCCTCAATGTCAATCACTCCAACCTCCGTATTGCATTCAGTACACTTTACGGAATGATAAGCTGCTCCAACATCACTGGAATCAGCTTCAGAGTTTAAATTTGCTTCGTTCTTCTTATTCTTTCTGCTATTTTGTGATTCTGGAAAGCGTAAGGTATGGCTGGTATCTACCAAGCAGTTAAAGACGAACATGGCTCGATATTGCGTCCTATAGATGTCATGACGTTGGCAATCCATACACAAAGTGTTGAAACAGGCTGGGCAGTTTAGTACTGCATCACTGTTAGGCAAAGGCTTGGTCGACGTTCGTTTAGAGGAGCTATATACCCAAATATTAATTAAAATTGACCAAAAAGTTTACAAAAAGACAAAAATATTACTTTTTTCCAGGGAGATACTTCCGTCTCTGCTTATCAACCCATTTTTGGTCCTCATCGTCTTGTGCAGGATCATAGAGAAGCTCGTCATTGGTCCTGAACTTCCGTCCTGACTTATGTCCATCTGATAAGACATTAATTTCAATTTAGGCATGCATTTCTTGCACACAGATAGAAAAGTACAAACCTGTTTCGGGTTCTTCATCGCTATCGGAATCAAAGTATATTTTGTCGTATTCTTCTGGTGTTTTATGGGTTGACGAAGGCTTTGTCAAAGAATCGGAGCCCTTGACTTCAAAACCACTGTCTCTTTGGTGATTTGTAATCCGCTTTTCTCTTTCTTTTTCCATTTCTTCTTCGAAATTTGAAATGTTCGTCTTTTGACTCTCTAAAGTGCCCATAAAGATATGTTATATATTATGTTCAACGAACAAGACAATTATTTGTATTTTGTTTACTTTTGATGGCTTTCTGTAGAAATCGTTCAAAAACCTCAGCTTCATCGTCACTCGAGCTAGCAAATCAAGAAATAAACCTCACTTAACTTAACATAGAACAGAATACACACAGTAAGTTTACCTCATTCCTCTGTCTTCTTCACTGAGATCTTCAAGAGCATAAGCTTCATCAGTTTCCATTTTTATAGCTAATAATTAGCAGCTGTATTATTTCGCATTCAACATACAAACTTCAGAGAGAAATACTGTCGGGGAGTAGGAATACAAACTGGACGCATACCGTAGCTTCCGCCTCTACCGTCATCAGAAGGAACCAAAGCCAAACGTATAAGCAACGTTTGTAGCATAATTTTGTAATAATAGTACATTTAGTAATAAACTAAAAGTTAAGAAATTGTATACATCAGGATTATTTTATGCCTAAAATATAAAATTATACAAAACATGAGCAAAATATACTTTTTTGACTGCATAGAGTTTAAACTTTGTTAAAAAATTACAAAACTGTACGAAAGGATATAAATGCAGAGTATTAGAAGTTTAGAACTGTATTAATGTTTCACAAACGCATACACAGTTCGAAATTCTCGCACTTCAAAACCAGGATCGTTTTAGTAGAGGGTTGTTTCGGTAGTGAGTCGAATTAGTTGCGGGTTAGTTGCTGGTAGAATCGTTCCGACTACGGCCTGCTTTACTTCCTCCTGATGACGCTGGCTTTTTTGCCGCAATATTTGGCGCTGCTGGGGCGCCAATGCTGTAGGAGAGACAGATCTAAATTTAGAAATAGACATGCAAAACCGTGCGGAAATTCTACTAAAATGTGAAGTGTATCTGTTAGCAGTGGCTTGAGAACATACTTACGATGGCTTCCTCCAGGCAGGAAGAACAAGCCGAACTGCATCTAAAACTTTCGACTGTCATAGAGCAAGCGACGACGAACTTTTGCTTAGATCTTTACAAAGTTCGGCTAGTTCTTATATTTGCTTATTACGTTGAACTAATAATCACGTGCTTCCTTTTTTTATTTTTTAAGGATGTAGCTTCCAGTGTATCGAACTCGGACAATGTCTTCTTTTCACCCTTCAGCATCAACGTTGCCCTAGCGATGCTTTTGGCGGGTGCCAGAGGCAATACGGCATTACAAGTAGCTTCCGGATTGCATTTGCCTGAGGAGCTTGTTGGGATCCATGCCGGATTTCAACAGTTACTCCGCGACGTGAAGAGTAACGAGGGGTCTAGCCTGGAAACCACCAATCGCATTTATGTCAGGCATGGATTCAAGATACTCGAAAGCTTCCAGAGTTTATTGGAACAGCATTACCTGGTTACTACCGAATCTCTCGACTTTATAGATGAACCCAAGTCTCGCAAAGCAATTAATGACTGGGTGGCTGAGACTACAAACCAAAAGATCAAGGATATAATCACTCCTGGTTATACACATAAAAATCTTCAACAAAAAAAAAATTAAATTTTTCTAGGTATTTTGAACGGGCTTACACGATTGGTGCTAGTCAACGCTGTCATTTTCAAGGCATATTGGCTGAAGCCGTTCGATCGGGAAAATACCAGCGATCAACCGTTCAATACGTCTGCCACTACGTCAATCCAAATCTCAATGATGCGCTTGGAAGAGCATTTTAATTATGGTCATCTCCAAGATTTAAAAACTCGCGTTTTGGAATTGCCTTACAATGTTACTTTGAATTTTAAAAAAGAGTCATATTAGGAGGAGAATCTTAATAGGATCCGAGGTTGAGTATGCTGATCTTCTTGCCAGATGAAGTGGAGGGGATTAAACAGCTGGAAGAAAATGTTCGGGACTTGCCCTTGTTGGATATAGACTCTCTTTTGCGTAACACTAAAGTAATTGTGGTTCTTCCAAAATTCAAAGTGGAACTTTCACTTTCTCTCAATGATCACCTCAAAAACGTAAGTTTCTCCAAACCGACGGTCCCCTCATTTCGAATGGACTATCGTTTCTTAATGGACGATCCTTTTGTAATGGACTAATCCTTTTTTACGATGTAGTTGGGCATCGCGGATCTGTTTGACGACCAACAAGTTGATTTGTCTGGCTTTACTGGACAGAATAACTTAGCTGTTTCCAACGTTATTCACAAAGCCTTTGTTGAAGTCAACGAGGAAGGTACTGAAGCTGCAGCAGCCGGCAGTAGGTTAATTTAATTGTGAAACCGTATTTGCTTGTGATGTGTCTTTCAAGTTTTTTCCTCTATTCGCGTAAAGCTTTATACCGATGCAGGGGAGACGTGTGGGTTGATAATTTTTTTTTCTGCAGCGATGATCATGGTGGATTTCTCCGCGACATTGCGTAGGACTCCGCGTTTTATTGCGGACCATCCTTTTTTGTTTATGATAAGGGACTTGGTAACCAAAACCGTGTTATTTGCCGGACGTCTGGCTTCTCCGTAATAAAAACAAATTAAGCAGTTATTTTTTTTAATGATTAATAATTGTTTTCGAACAGTTGGCCTTTTATTGATTAGTTTGCCTCAAATTATACTTTTCAAAACTTCGGAATTTTCTTAATATTTTGTGTGCCTTTTACCTTTTGTTTCTCTGTACATTTATTTACGTCTGATAAAGAATTAACGAAAGACGAAGATTGAACTTGAAGCGTTTATCCTGTCTGCATGTCCGATCACAATTGCAACAATGAAACATTTTAAAGCTTTAATTAAATATACGAAATTCTGCTTGAAACTTAGTACAAAGGAACATGCATCTGATAACGAGGTTGTAAACCATTTCAATATAACTTAATGGTATTGATTCATCGTCCAAAACAATTAACGGGGGACGTTTAAATCTCCCTCCGATTTTAAATTCATCGGCTCAAGGCCCAGGGTGTACAATTGTTGCGCATATTAATAGCGAACAGGAAGACTACATTTCGTCGTTCGGATTTCAGATTCTAGTGTTATTCCTATCCTTTGAAAACGTGTTGAAAACTAAATGCAGTGAAACATGGCGATCCACGCTGGTTCTGCACATAAATCCAAAGTGGCACCAAAAAAGGTAACCGCTGAAGTTTACTTCGCACAAAAATTAGCCGCCAATGAAAAGAAAACGAGAGACAAGACAATTAGAAAGCTTAGAAAATGGCTAACTGCTCGGTCGTCTGTGTCAGTTGGTAAAGGTCTAAAAATTAAATTTTTTAAACCAGAAAATCTCTAAAATATTCCCATTTAAAACCAGGTTTGTCAGAAGAAGAACTGCTTAAGCTATGGAAAGGTCTGTTCTACTGCATGTGGATGTCAGATAAACCCCTTGTTCAAGTAATCCTTAAAGGAACTGTATAAATTCTATATTTATAAATTATTTTATTACAAATTAGGAGGAACTTGCTGAAACTATCTCACAATTAATTCACGTGCTTAAGAATCGAAATTTAGGTTTATTATTCTATAAGGTTTCCCTAATCACCGTAGGAAGAGAATGGATGAATATTGACAAATGGAGAGTGGATAAATTTCTATTGGTAAATATGTTAGACTAAAATCTTACTTATCATCTTAAAGTTTCGATTTTTATTTAGTTTGCGCGCCGTTTAGTTCGACATGGATTCCGATACATAGCAGACAATGACTGGGACATAGAAGAAGTTAAAAGCGTTGCAGAAATGGTTTCCAATCATGTTGTAAACGCCAATAAAAACGTGACGGATATTCTCATTCCACTGGGTATCCAGACTCACGTAACTGATATCTGGCTTGAAGAACTTGCCAAAGTAATTCCTATGTCATATTTCTATAAATTCATATTCCAGTAATTCCTATAAGTCTTCATATTTCAGATAAAGCTCTTTAAAATCTTCTCTAAAACTCATCAAGCCTTTGAAACTCGTCCATTTAATCTCCTTACATCATGTTTTTCGTTGAAAGCAGTTTTAAAAACTCTTTTAAATCATCCTTTAACTTATTTTAAGATTAACTTAAGTTTAATAAGTCTTTTTTTTATCTTAGGTTGGTGGGGAGGATATTCCTTCTGAAGTTACTGTTGCGCTATTGGAACCTTTTATTCGATGCATTGTAAGCAACAGCGATTCGCGTCTAAAAGATGTGATTCGAAAACGAGTGTTTTATTATCTCATGCGACAAAGCGACGTTGGCATTGAATACGAGTTGGCTCAACAGGGGATCGTAAGTTTGAAATCTATAATTTCATAATGAGTGAAATCTATCATTTCATTCATTAAAGGATAATGAAAACAATAATTTCGTAATTAGTTACAATTAATTTATGGTTACTAATACTTCCATAAAAATTACTTGACGGTTTCCATTCTTTTTTTTTTTTTTTGAGTTTTGATGTCCGATTTTTTGCTAGTTCGTTTGATTTTTTCTTGCAGGTTCTTGATGAGGAAGATGGGAATGCAGAAGATGAAAATAATCCAGAAAATGAAGGAAAATCGGAGAGTGAAGAAAATTCCGAAATTGAAGAGGATTCCGGAAATGAAGAAGATGACTCGGAACATGAAGAAAATGATTCGGAACTTGAAGATAGTGATAGCTCAGATGAAAATGCGCCAGCTGAAGATGAAGAAGAAGGAGCAGTAGGTAGAACGGACGGAGAGGAAGACGAAGAGCTGGACCAAATTGTTGATCCCCGTGCTGGAGGCATCGACGTCACCTTGCCCCAATTGGAAATCGACTATAATGTTCTCGCTGCGCGATTGTTTGAAGTAGCTTCCCTCCCGGAAGTTCGAAACAAAAACCGAAAATTCGTTTATGAACTCGTCAAAAAGTAGCGTTAAAAATCTTTTATTTAAATAGGAAATAGTCACTTGACTACTTAGAAAGTAATTTAAAGTAGCGATACAAATAGAAAAAAAAATCAAGTAGAAAATAATTAATTAAGTTAAAACTAATTCTCTTAAAGTAAGGAAACACGTCGTTAAATTAGAAAAACAAAATCACTTTATTCAAAAATAGTCAAATTAGACAACTGCCGGGTAATTTAAAAAGAGTACCCAATTATTTAATTTCCATTGAAGTTAAAAAGTCTTGAAATTAGAAAGCATTGTTTGCTTAGGCAATAGTTTGCTAAACTAGAAAAGGTAGACGAATTTTAGTTTGTAAATATATTTTGTTGTAAGGTTTAAGGACCTGGCAGCTGGCGTGTATCCTTTGGCCTTAGCTCCAGTAGACGTGGGCGAAGATGTAACTCGCTCGGACGTGAGCAAAGCTGTCCACAGTTCCGTGAGGGAAGAAAGCAAGTACCTGGAGAAAAATCGGAAAGAAAAGCTGGCTATCCGCACTATGAAGAAGACTGCCAATAAGGTTAACAGCGAGCCGGTAGAAAGCCACATCCCGGAGAACTTTGTAGGTGCTCCTACGAGTAAAAAGGCCAAACAGGCGGCGAAACGCCAGCGGCAATCTGAGATTGAAGCCTCCGCTTTCACTGAAGAGCCGAGCGAGAAGAAGTTACGAAAGAAAAAGAAGAAAGCTGCCGTTGAGAATAGCAAAGTAGAATTGGATGCGAATGAGACTTCGCAACACAATTCCGCGATTGTGTTCGAGGCAGATCAAGACTGGGGCCCAGGCAGTACCACGGTAGTGTTGGAAATGCCGGATGAACAAGAAGATAAGGAGGAGAAACGAGCTCAACCTGTTATTTCCACGGCAAGCTTCCTGAAGGCTTCATTAAAACGAAAAAACAAGTTGAAAAAGAAAGGAGAAAGTGGGACTCAACAAGGTAAACATTAAAAAAACTCAAATTCAAAGGCAAACAACTTATTGCAGGGGGAAAAAGTAATAGTAAACTCATCTCTTTTGTGGACATGAATTATAGGATGGACAGAAAGTTTGCTGCCAGGAGAGACGGAGATTGTTGTGCCTAACAAGCGATATAAAGGTTCTGTCCGTTTGTCTTCGGCGAAAGTTGAGCCTCCTGCTGCCAAAGTAAACATCTTTATTCTTTAGTATTCTCCTCTTAGGATTCTGAACAACCCTTTCTTTCATTAGAAAACGAAAGCGAAAAGAGTAAGTGGCTCGCCGAAGAAAGTTAACTTTGCCTTGGCGTCATCAGCACAAGGTAGATCAGTTCGTTTATTGTTTTCAGTAGATTTTATTAACATAAGCTGATTGTTAACATTTCGGTGTTAGTATTTATGTCAACAACTTAATGCCAGTAACGTAAATACGGCTGCTTATTTTGAAGCGGAAAGAATTTTAGGGTACCCTTATTTGGGAACCATTTAAGGCTCCCGTATAC
>JAGJRP010001643.1:0-12973 GCA_022832235.1 Lepidurus couesii
GGGGAAGTAGTGGTGCAGGAGGACGGACGATGGTAGTAGGTCCAACCGAAGGTCCTAGGGATGCTGACGATGAAGAAGAGTCGCGATTGCCCTTGTTAGTAATTGAAGAAATAATTCTGCCTACGTCCGTTGAGGGCGTGAGCGTCGCATCAAACTGGGACCATGTTAAAGAGACCTTATTCTGTCCACTTTCTTGAGATTGGACGAAAAACGGAGCAGCTTGGGCTGGCACGTCGTTAGGAATCGCCGGAGGTAAGGGACCTATCGAAGCTGGAGCAGCAACAGTTCCGTACTGCGTTTGGTAGTTGCGCGCAGGAGGCGCGTTTGGTACTTGCGGAGGTGCTGCGGGTGGTCCAACTGGCGCGTAAGAGCTACTGGTATCAAAACTGGCATCTGAAGAGGGCGTGAAAGGAGCAGGTCGAAGTCCAGCCGGTGCCGGGGCTGGTGCAGGCGAATGGACGCTGATGTAGATGTCGCCTCGATCGGATTGCGCTTGTGTTGCCGCCGGTCGTTGAGCACCCGAGTCGCCATTGTAATTGTTGACGATGACATTAGGAACGGCGGGAACATCATGAGTATCGTCAAACAAGCTCACTGGAGAAGCTGGCAAGCTCACGTAGCTGATTTCAGACGCTTGGTCGTCGAAAAGGGACAGTGGAGCATCTTCAAAGGGTTGGTCCTCGTCGCTGTAGGCATCCATGACGACGTAGCGATCCTCATCTTTCTGCTCTGCGGTAGAGAAAGTGTTGGTGGGACTGCGTGGTGTGTCGAGAACAGCTTTGGAGTAGCGATTGAAGTCGTTCGAAGGGGGCGCTGCTGGTGGGCTTGGCAATTCGTTTGCATAACTATTGGGAACTCTCACGGTAAAGCTTCCTGCACTGAGGCTTTGGTCGGCCGCCGGAGACTCGAAAAGTGAGGAAGCTTGCTGTTGTTGTTGCTGGGACCTGTATGCTAATGCAAAGGATGTCCAGCAGCTCCAACACAATAACACCAACTGTAGTCGCATGGTAGGACACCTATTAAAAAAAGCAGAATTAAGACTCATTCTTTTTGAAAAATTTACTTCGTTAAGGCTTCCCTATACCTTAGTTTGGTATAGGCGTTACCGTGGGGAATTTCGGAACATTTTTTTGCAAACACCATTACATTTTATATATAAATGCACGAACATTAAGTTAGGTATCCTAATCGCTACTGTAAAACTCAAACGTCATTGTTTTGCATGTATAATAAATTAATAGTATACTCATGTAGTATTTTACTATATGAAATACGTGAAGCAAAAAAATCTCCATTGGTTTCGCACTTGGTATTAGAAAAGAAAATGTACGGCCTAAATTGTTTTCAAACATGACAAGTGGTTTTCGAGAAATCTTGTTCCGAAAGACAGACGACTTGATTTGGGACATTGTGCTGCTACAGCAAATTGTGGTGACAAGTTGTACTTTCCAGAAGTAGAACAAGTTGGCAATTTGCTATATGCTTCTTTCTTTACTTTCTTACACAAGCCTTACGCTTTCCTGCACAAAACAGTAACAAACATCAGTGCCATCTGTGACTGTTTCGCATCAATAAGCCAAGGTATACGGGAGACTTAACAGATTCAAATTAAACGTTCTTTTAAAATCCAGCCTTAAAAACTTACCACGTTTATACCGGCTTGCAATTACAAGCGTGTGGCTCTAAAACTTTATAAAAAACAAATCTCACTTTCACTTAACTTTGCGTACGAAAGTGAATATGAAAAATCAAGTTCTAGATCAGTTTAAATTCACTTTCAGAACCGAGCAAGTTATATACTGGTGTGGTACTGTCCACGGTTGACCCCAAACTGACAAGGAAGGCCCGAATTCTCCGGTTTTTGAATGCGGTGTGACCTCTTATCCGCTGCAGCTATCCTCACGGTCGGGTTGGCTGGTCCTGAAGATGCTACGGTTGTTGGTTCAGTAGGTAAAACCATAAGCCTCTACGCCAGCAAGATCTAGCCATGAGATACATCATGTAGCAAACCCTCCCCCCTGCCTCCTCACCTGTTTTTCTTTTTTTATCTTATCCTTCAGCATTCAACTCGTCATAGCTCCCCAGGACCTTAAAACTTGCTCATCTGCATTGCGTGCTCGTTTTTTTTTTCTGTATGTAGCGGGTTTTGCAGATGCTGCCTTTCTGTCCCCACCAGGGCAAAGTACCAAATTGTCCACCCTTAGGACTCTTGCTCTAAACCACTCTAGGGCACCTTAATCACGCCCTGAAACTGAAATCTGACCCTCGCTGCCAAAATAGCGTTATTACTTTAATTTGAGGTAAATTTGAAGCGGTCTAAACTTTTACTACGTTAGGAACTTTGATGGAAGGACATGATTTGGGCAAGTCGGATATTTTAGATTGCAAATATGGCCTTGGTGATATTTTCAGTCACGTTATTGGATACATTACCTTGACCGAAATGACTCTATGGGAAATAGTTAGGTTAGCCACTTCTACGCGATTGTAATCCATAGGAAGCGCAAATATTTTTTGTTTTCAAAAATCGGAAGCATTCTTGAAGTGATTGACAAGGTCTTCCTCCCAAGCTTTCTGGTCCCGTGAACGAAATGAAACCATGGTCCGAATATGGTATTATCACCCAATCAGTTGAAACGGAAAATCCAGGTCATTCTGGCGACCTCGCTTGTCTGTCAACGTGTCAATCCATTGTGATGCGTTTTGAGCATTTGAGTACCTTAGAACCTTAGGTTAACAACAAAGTTCGCGAACTCGCAAACATGCTGTCAATCCAGAGCTGTTTACAATTGTACCCCGAGCTTTTCCAAATTCCTGTATGCATAGTATTATACATATTATAGATATTATACATTGTATTATTGAATTTTTATTTCACGCATATTTTCCACACTTTCAAGCATATTTCAAGATATTGTATGGGATGGGACGATGTATCCGCTTGGTTTACTAAAAAAAAATTATGGATTTTATTTAAATTTTCTACTTATTTTAGTTCAATTTTTTTATTTATTTCATTTAAACTTTTTGCTTATTTTGTTTCGATTTTGTATTTACTTTCTTTCAGTATATATTTAAAGTAAAAAAAAAACATACTTGGTAGAAAAAGTGTTTTTGTCTTTAAAGCTCCCATTACGGATTCCAAAAACGTCCCCATTTTTTTAGTGGGGTATAGGGACCTCCTGTGGTGTATTGCTTCGCCTACTAACCTCCATAGTTGCTAGTTGCCAAATTGGCCTTTGACCTGCCTGTAAAATTCTACGTCATACAAGAAGCCCCTTGTTGTAAGTAGTGTTCACATTTATGCAGATACGTTGAGGACCGAAGTAGAAAACACTTGGCTACTTCCTTATATAAATTATGACCGCTGTGGTAAAAGAGAAATGAGAATTCCAACACCCAAAGGCTTTGGGTCATCTTCCTCGTCTTCCTCTCTCTCCTGTAACTATCCCCTTATCTTGCTTGAACTAATCTAACATGGTCATCCCAGAAAAAATGGGTATCAACTTTGCTTTTTTTTTGCTTCATTCCAAACCCTACTCAGATTTCCCCGCCTTTTACTTTTTTTAAATCCTACTATACTTCGCACCTTTTATTTGTAACCCTTGCAAGATTTTATAGAGTACTTTGTTCCGAATGTACCAGAAAAGCTACTTTGTCGCGTTTTGTGATAAGTTTTTTTATTTATATTTTATACGTATATAACCGGTTAAGCAGTTTTGTCGGTGGGACGGGAGAGGAAAAGAATATAAAGGTTTGAGTGGTTCTTCTTTCGGGCTTTCCGGAAATCAATGACTTATCCTTTCCATCGGCAGTTGCGTTCTTAGCATTGCTCGAGAGAAAAGCGTTGCGCGTTTGTCCTTTGACCAACTTTCAGGGCGGACCAGGTCCTTCAGATTCCAAAGAGCAATCCACCCATGTAATGTAGGAAGCTGGATAATATTTATTTAAGCTATGCACCTTGTTATTGAACGACCTTGTTATTCTAATCTTCAGCACATCGCTTATCACATGGGTAGGTATTGAAGCCACCTTCGGACTTTTCTTCAGAAGTAGCTTTGAAGCACTTTGAGGTGTCAAGTCACGATTTACGCGCCATATTTCACCTTCCCTGCTCATCGTTTGTTCTCAGCAGACTTTTCCCCATTTTCGAGCACAGTAGCCTCTTACTTGATAACTCTAGACTGCCTTGGTAGTACCTCATTGTCTTTGACGTGTAATTTTCGAGTAGATTTTATGCTAACCATAAGTGAAAGTAGGTCTCATGGACTCTCGTGTAGTGTGGTATAGGTACTCTCACGTCGAGTTATTGTATGTGCTTCTTTTGGACGCTTTCTCAAGCCACCAAAGTTTCCCTCTTTAAATATCTTGGGATTCCCACCTTTCCTTTTACCATTCCTTTAATTGCGACCAAAAAAAAAAACTAGTTTTAAATTATTCTGAAAATTGCAGTGTGTATTTACAAAAAAATAAACATGCATTGCCATTGCAAGAACTACAGTTATACAGAAGAAAATAGACTTCGTAATTTCATTTTATCCGCTGATGCCAGCCAGCTATATAAATAATTAAATTAGCTGCACTTTTTACTAAAAGTCTTTAGAACGTTTTTCCTGAGGTTAGGGCCAAATCTGTTTGATGAGAGAGTTACGTATGACGGTCGTGTTTTAACGAGGTCCTTCGTTGGGTACTTTCAGACTCTCTGAAACCCCCACATTTTGGTCTTGACCACATTGGAATTGATCGCATTTTCGTTCCCGAATAGCTTCCATCATGTCTTGGGTCATGCTTTGCAAAGATTCAGCCATGCCAGTATCCATCCTTTAAAAAGAATAAAAAAGAGTTAATATTGTAGTAAATTCCTTAATGTGGTAGAAGTTGAATAGCTTACATCGTGAGGAAGGTGGCCATGCGCTTTTCCATGAGTCCAATGGTTAGCTCGTCTTCTTGGGCCATGACGTCACAGAAGATGCGTTTAGCGCAAGGAGTTTCCTTCCAGTTCTCGAAGCCAACCTTCTGCAAGCTGGTCAAGAAGTGCTTTTGCGGCTGGCTCAGTCCGGACAGTAAGTTGTTCACCAGGTTGGCGTTGGTCTCTCCGTTTTCGTCTTCCACCGAGCGGCCGATTCTCATCAAGGTCTTGTTTTGGAGTTCTTTGCCCAATTCTTTGGCGAATCCGCTGAAGCCGGCCAAGGGAGAGCCTACTCCTATGCTAACGTTCTGATTCCTCAACGCGAATCCGACTCCCAACGCACCCAACGCTAAAGAAGCGGCGCTAGCGACCACCAAGGGGGCCACAATAGGGTCAGCCACCTTCTCGCTGAACTTGTCGAACTTCTGGGCCAAGCCCAAGTTGTAGGAAATCTTGTGACCCGCTTCCGTCAGAGGGTCTACCACGGGGCTGGTGAAGTCATGGATCTTGTCAGCGCCGCCCTGGATACCTTGCTTAATCTTGTTGGAGAACTGCTTAATAGGGTTGGGGTTAGGGCGTTGGTTGTAGTAGGGTTGTTGTTGGTAGTTGTAGTAGTATTGTTCTTGTTGGTCTTTAGGGACCGGAACGGGGATTTGGTAGGTGGTGCCACCTGCTTGGTAGGTTTGTTGTTTAATGACAAAGGCACCCGGATCGGCTGGCGCAATGTTACCTTGCAAAGGGTATTGTTGCGGGTACTGTTGTTGCGGGTATTGTTGTTGCGGGTACTGTTGTTGGGACTGGTATTTCTCTTGAGCAGGTTGCTGGTACTGTTGTTGGATGGACTGATATTTTTCTTGAGCGGGTTGCTGGTACTGTTGGGGTTGGTATTGCTGTTGTTGGTACTCCTGTTGTTGGTACTGCTGCTGTTGTTGTTGTTTGTTGTTCTGTTGTTGGTAATCGTAGTATTGTTGGGGATATTGGTACTGTTGTTGTGGTTGTTGTTGCTGAGGGGCTTGTTGTTTTTGGGAATAGTAAGATTGAATACGACTGTTGGTGTTGGGATCGACAGGCGCCGCAGTGGTCGTTTGTTGAGGCTCGTAGTCGTACGGAGCGCGATCGTCGTGCAATTGCGCGGACTCGTCTTTGGAAACGTAGTAAACGGGTCGACCGTTGACGGAACTGGAGCCGTGGATCTTGTAACCCTGTTGGAGAATGTTCGAATTCTTCTCTGTGACGAAGGGCAAGGAGTTGGTAGCTTGTTGGGCGCTGCTGGTGACGCTTTCAACGCCTACGTTGTCCGGCAAATCGGGGTTACCGTTCTTGTAGTAGTCTTGGTAGTAGAACGCGGGGTAAGGCATGGAGGGCTTAAAGGTGTTGTCCTGCGAGCTCTGCGAGTTGATAGCTCGGCCTGAAGCAGCACCAGCAGGCCCGTAAATATAGATGTCGCCAGTTTGAGTATCGTTGCTCTCGTTTGGAACCAGTTCGCCGTTAATAACGCGGGCATTCCGGAAGGTGCGCGTGTCGTTCGGGTCATCGGGCATGCGCACGCCTTCTACGATAGGTATCCCATCGCTCCCCACGAGCATCGTGCGTCCTTTATGGTCTTCTTCGCCTTCTACACCGACGACACCCGAAGTAATGACTACTTCAGCAGGAACTTGCAAATCGGCGGCCAGAATCCGTGCTTTGCGACCCGATTCAGTAGTAGTAGTAGTAGTAGTTGCCAAATCCGTTTCAGACTCTGGAGTTGTCGACTCGGACAAAACCAGGTTGTCGTCCGGATGGATGACCGCATCTGTTGTCGCTGGAACAGATTCGTCTTGGATGGGACTGGCTTGAACAGCAGCCACTGCTAGGAGTAGAATTGCCCATAGCTTCATTCTATGAAAATTCGACAAGGAAAAGAAAAATAACATGATTAATCTAGTGAAAATCAGTCGTGCGAGCTAATGGAACTGGGACTACAATGAAACTGGGACTTGAAAGCAACTTCTTTTTTTAAGACGTATTAACTCGTGTGTGGGTAGTATAGCGTGCGTAAGGGATTTAGGCGTGTGTAGAGTTGGCCACGGTCAAGGAAACTGGCTTAGCCTTTTTTCTTTATACGTTAGAAGTCTCCCGAGATGTAGGTTTTTCATAAGCAAAGGCAAACGATAGCGTGTGTTAACCTACTTGGCCACTTAGCGAGCAAAACAACAGCATTGGCACTACTTCTTACGGAAAAGTCGCACAAAAGCTTTAATCGCTGGGTACAACCCACAAGTGGTTAATAAGAGCAAGATTTGCATACATTTCAAATGTAAATTTTGCATAAGATAAGTTTCAAGTTTCCTTCGCACTTCCGGTTCGGTTTAAAATCACACGAGTAGTCAGAACGTAGAAACCATTCAAATTATGATATTTACCTGCGAATTTTCTTAAAATTCTCCTTTCCTTGGGATAAAACGGCTCGAGAAAATGTCACTACAGGACCAGCCGATTGGTAAATTCACTGCCAAACTCTTTAACTGCACTCACTTGTGTAGCTCTTTAAAACTGTCGGTCCTTTTTCAAACGGGACCACACGAAAGAGCTCTGGGACCTTTGGAGTCTGCCGTGTTAATGTTGAGAAAACCAAGGAAGCATGCCACTTTATAATACTTTAACTTGGCGAGGTACAAATCCTGGTGCTGACCTAGTTATCCCGAACAACCAATAGAAAAGCGAAGTAAGGATTCTTTACCTGTGTGATATGCCTGGGCGAAGGTGTAGAAAAACACATTTGGGGTCTTCGATCACAAAAACACATCCTCAACCCAACAGTTTCTTTCTTTCTCATCTTTCCCATCTCCCACATCTAAACCAGCGTGGTGAAGGACACGTATCCGTACAAGCCCACTGACGTGAAAATAATAAGGCGTAATTGGAAGGGACAAAAGGGGTCGAAAAGTTGAAGATATGGTTATAAAGTTTAAGCTTAAAGTTATGAAGTATGGTTATAAAAACTCTGTGGTTTTTAAGTGTACCTTGTGCTAAAGTTGTAATACTTGATTGTCATGTAACTTAACCCGCTGTATATTTTTGTTTTACTTCCAGAGATTATACGTTTAATAGATTAAGCGCGAACAAAAGGAAAGAAAAAGTGGACCGGTTTGGCAAGCCGTAGCGTAGTTCGTCATCGATGACCTGAATTTTTTAAAGAACTATGGGGACACAAAAGGTATACATGCCATTGAGTATTCGGGAATTTCTTGAAGTTTTTAACAAGGCCTTGGCCGAGACGCATATTTACGCAGGTTTTTCTTGGTCACGGGATTAGATTACCCAGTATGCAGCCAATCCTTGTATGATTTTCATTCTTGGAAAAAACTTTCGAGTAAGATGTTTTGCTCAACCCCGGGACACATTTGCTGGGAAAATGAGCACAGAGCAGACGGAAGTCTGAGTATGTTGCTGGCCGCGGGTCTAGGCAAAAATTATCATTAAGCTCTCGAACGTCAACTTCCTGCTTTTCACGCAAAGTATCCCTTTAAAGAATAAGAGAAATGCGCAACTATTCTACTTTCCCCAGCCCAAGAAAACTAGTGTAAACCAGCTAAGCAAATGTCGATTCCTTTCGAGATATTTTGGCGACGATATCTTCTAAAAGGAAAGAATCGGAATTTTTCCCTTTTGGTTTCTACCTTCCGTATTGTTGGAGAAAGTTGAAACCTAACCGACGCACTGTTGAGCCTTTATCGTACCATTTACCAAAAAAAAAAAAGAACGAGACGCGAAAAGTTCAGCTCTTCCCTTGGGTTTTATGTCGATAAGAAGAAATCGAAAAGAAAAGATGACTAATGGAAGTCTAGAAAGTTTTGCATCTTTATAATTGTGCAGCCAAAGAGGCTCGGCGAATAGCTCTAGCTCGGGTTATAGTAGCTTGTATACTTATCGTGCACGTGACTTGTGCTGGGTTCGTCCAAATGTACAGTTTTCTCTTACTTCCGTCCGGCAACATGAAAGCCTAGCTAGAGAAAGTTGGTCGCGAGAGCCCGGGAAAAGGTGAAAGGGAATATGGAAATAGTAGCAGATGGAATAACACATGAACCACGGACCGTGAGGCTAATTCACCGCAAGACCCCAACCCAACTTTATACGGTCGTCCTTTCCTTTCTTGCTTTCCTCTTCGGTCTAAGGTTCTGGAGGAGAAAGTTTCTACTTCCGTTTATGACATCTCCCTACAGCTTCGCAGTTGCTTTAAGAAAAGGCAAGAAGGCCGGATCAGGATCACAGATTACACTTTTCTTTCCGGATGTGGCTAGTGCGTCATTAATTACTATAACAATGGTGTAGCGTAGACTGTTGAGTAAGAGGATACAAATATACCATTAAAAAATAAAAATATGTATATATTTTGCTAGTTTTGTGGGCAAACAAAAGTAATTACCTCCAAATTTATTATTTATTGTTAGGCTACATTTCTTTACTGTAATTTTTATCATTTTTGTCGGTAACTAAAGGCCAACTATAATTCATAGTTAATTAGAAAATTACATCAAAATGTAAAGATATATACAGCGCTTTACAGTAATAAAGGATCTCCAGATTCTGGGCGTATAACCGCACAAATTTTGTGCTACAATATAGCAATTTATTCAGTAAGTGCCCAGAGATTTCATTGATCTAACCACAGTATTTAGGCTTCCGTATTGTTTAGCTTGTTATATCCAAGCTACCACAAGGTGGCGCACATACATCAACGCGCATTTCTTCTGCGCATAAAACGGCAAGTAGAATATCTTTTACCACGTACTTAATTGGCATTAAATTTTCTTAACAAGTAGAATAGAACGCATTTTATTCGTCTATGCAAAAATGATTTTGCATTTGTCAAATTATTGGGAGGCAAAAACAGAAAAAGTGAAATTGCCGTGCCCTGTGTATTGGTAAACCTACCTTATACTGTGAACAAAATTGCAAGAATCTAGTGTAGTTTTTGTATGTGAGATTGCTTCTGCGATCCCATTGCTATTGTGTCCTAGAAAGTAGAAACGTAAGATAAAAGTTATAGGCTACGGTGCAACTGAGCTGCAGACCGAGATGGTTCAATGCGGCAGCACAATGTAGGAAGGAAATTTCGCGAAACTACGTAGGCGATTACTCAAAAACTAATAACCAGATTTGAATTCTGTTTGCTCTAAAAATTCGGTTAAAAAATAATCTACTGCACATCGAAGTCCGATTTTTACATTAGTTTTAATAAAGAAAGGTGAAATTTCATTTGTTTTGCAAATTTACGAAGAGCGATTTTTGCAAAATCTCGTCGACGTGTAGTAGATGTCACTATATCGTTTACATTACTGTCAAAAAGTTCTTTACACTTTAGTTGCACCGTACCCTTATTTGCTGAACAAAAGACATGATGGCGCGCATACTGTAAAAACGTTCGTAATGCGCATAAAGCAAAAATGTATTTAGATCTCAATGTCATGTTAGACTAGAATTTGACAAAGTCCATCCAAACCAAAATACAATACGTTAAGTAATTAAGCAACAAAGGAAGACTAGACGGGATTAGACTTAGATTATAAACTTCATTATTTGTCTAATTGCACCAACAAAGCTTCTCCAGGTTCCATTTCCAATTCGTGGAACTTCTGGTACCCTGTGCGGTTCTTATTCATTGAATCAAACAAAACTGTGCCTCCAAAGAACTGTTTCGACAAGTCTTTGACGACCACAGTTGGTGCGAGATTTAAGACTAGCAAGTAACGATGTCTGCGTGGGAAGAATCGTTCAATCAACAGCAGCTCATTGCCGGATTGATGCAGCGCTAGGTTGGTAACTTTGGACACGAGAACATTGCCATCGTATTTGGTTATCGCGTTTACTCGTAAGGGTGGACTATGCCTTTTGATCTCGCGGAACTGCTGAAAGATCTGCTTGGAGAGTTCAATAGCTCCTGCGTTGGCAGGAGAAACCTGAAATGGCAACCAAGGAAGCGACGATTTGAAGGTGAAACCGTGCGAAGATGAAGAATCCCAAACCATGGGCGTCAACTGCGACAAATGGTGAACATCATCGTGCTAGAAAGCGACAACAGAAAGGGATACAAATTGCCACAACCATAAATTCTTTCCAACTTACATTTTTCAAACTCAAAAGTCCGACTTCGTCACCGTAGAAAACGGAAGCGCTTCCGGGCAGAACCATAGGTAGCATCAAGTAGCCCTGCGTGGGTCCTGTACTCACTACCTCAGCCAAACGACGCGAGTCCAAGTGTCCCACGTTCCATTGAATCCACGGACCACCGGGCTTACCTTCCAGTTTCAATATTTCTTGAATTTCCTGCGACAGCCGAGTGACGTTCTGATCCAGCGCTAAATAATGGTCCACTAATTCAAACTGGCGATGAAGCGTGTCCTTGTGATGCGCGTGCTTGGCATGATGGGAGTAATGCCGAAGAAAGGATGAAGAACAAACGAAAATGGGGCCATTGTGGTTCACCGACCAAAAAAGGCGTTCCACGAGGCTTTTCCATTCGATTATGTGTTTAGTCAGATCAAGATGCGCAAAGTGCTCCAGGCCTTTCAAGTAGAAACCGTCGACACCTTGCTTGGCCCAAAAGGTGAGCGTATTCTTAATGAGATGATTCAATGCAGGTGTAAGTTTCGCGCTTTCTTTCGTGGTAGCCGTGCTGGCAGAGAGCAGCGTTGACGTGGAAGGTTCTATAGTAAGCGGTACGACGCTCAACGGATTTTCGGAGCCGTAGTTGAGCGCTAGTTCTTGGGAGAATTTGTCGAGGTGTAAATCTAGTAATAATGTCATGTTTTTCTTGGTTAGTGCGGTGCGTAAGCGTTGAAAATCTTCCAAATCGCCAACATGGGGATCAATAGCTGTGGTGTTGACAATGGCCAAGTAATCTTCCGGAAAGCCCTTGGCTTTGGCCTGAAGAATAGAATTAAGTCGAATGCCCCGGAAGCCCAAGTTTTGGATGTACTCCAAGTTATCGGTTACGCCTTGCAAGTCGCCTACTCCATCCCCGTTGGTGTCGCGAAACGAAGGGACGAATATTTCGTAAAAGTGCTCCCCTTGCCACCAGTTGAGCACCGGGTCGCAGTTCGTAGGCATCATTATAATCAACGCGATGGCGGTGCCAATGCAACCGATAAGGATCGCAATGTACACGAAAAAGCAAGAGAGACGGACTACCGGCCAGTTCCAGTGCAAGAAGCAATAAGAAGGGATCTTGCCGGTTTCGAACATCATCTCAACGTGTGGTCCATTCATGTTATTATCGTTTTGCATGGGAGTCTAAAAGCGAAGTGCGAATTATTAGATGCTATTGAGGTTTTCCGTATATCTTAGCTTATTGATGCGAAAGATTCACAGGTGGCACTGATGTTTGTTATTGTTTTGCGAAAGCGTTGCGTATGAAAGTTTAAAAAAACGAAATAGAAATAATTGCCGGTAAAGTTTCTTGCTTGTTTTGATTCTGTAAAGTACAACTTGACACCACAATTTACTGTAGCAGCACAATGTCCCAAATCAAGTCGTCAAACTTTCGTGACAAGATTTCCCGAGAACGGCTTGTGACGTCAGATTTCAAAGCAATTTAAAACAAGTTTTATTTTTTTAGCAGCTAGTGCATAACCCAAAGGACGCATTTTTAGGCAACACATTTCACATAACTTCAAACTTCATTTGCTGTAAACTTTGTTCATTTGTTGCAAACTTCATTTGCATGTTACTAATTTACTACTCACTGGAAAAAAGCTGGATTGGTTGTGCACTAGCTCAAGCTTACTGACAAATATTTTTTTCATGAAATTAGCTGGTTTTAACGAAAAGCTGTTCTGAAATTCCCCGTGCTAAGATATATGGGAGCCTTTATTCTCCAGTATAGCTTAACTTGTTACAGCCAATAAGGTACCGCAAGATGGCGTGGAATGCTTGCTATGGTACGTGCAACATGTTCTCCAGTTTCGGAACTCCGTATGTATTATTGTTTCAAAACGTTCTCGGAAAACGAATGACAAACGGGTGTCAATCGAGTTCAAAAGTGGTAGTTGGATTGGAAATACATTAGTTTAGGTTAGGTTA
>JAGJRP010001644.1:0-12943 GCA_022832235.1 Lepidurus couesii
TTTTTTTTTTGCACTGTGAGCTGGTAAACTGGACTTGGTTACACGATTAAACCCAGATTTCTTTCTTTCCATTGATACGAGCTAACTTATCGCGGGATATTTTGTCAAAAAACAAAAGCCCCGCAGCTCGTTCCACAGTCTCGGGAGGAACCTAAGATTTGCAGATATTATAACCCAAATTGGATGCGATAACAGTTTTATTTTTTATTTTTTGAGATGGTTTTGATGGGAAAGATCTGGGAAGTTTACTTGAAAGGCGGCCAAAGGAGTTTTGTCATCTATCGGCTGGTTTGGCATGACGTATGACTCCAGATCTAGCATTCTGCCGTCGTCCGATTCCATGACAACGACTTTGAAGAAATGAGTAGGCACCGCCACATGATTGGCACCTATGACTTGATATCGCACATACAACTTGCCATCAGCTTCTTTCCTGAAAAGAAGGCGGGGAAATGGGAAACGACATCGTTTTAGAGCCAGGGTTCCTTTAATGGAGGTGTAATGGAGGTGTAATGGAGGTACATTAGGGACCAACCTGGGGAGATAAAGGGGCCCGGTACAAACGTACACGTTCCGGTATTGCTTGGTAAGATTGCGTACGTGTTTCTCCAAGCGATTCCAGGAATCTCTGTTGAAACCTTTGCCAACTTGCGGAGCCATATTAGAGAGCAGGAACGTCTGTTGGCAGTGTAACTGATCCTTCTTGTGATTCCCGGCTGCTGCCAAATGGCCACGATCAAAGCCACTCCCCTTGTAATCGCTATTCTGTGATCTTAACGCGAAAAGAAACGATTGGGAGCTAAAAGGTTAGACAATGGCAGCCCAAATTACCGGAAAAAAGGATGGACGGAAGCGTCTTCGTGGAAATCGCATTTGCTCCGATCAACCTCGCTGGCAGCGACTCGCTCTTTTGTCAAGTGCTCGAAAACCCAGTGGGCGGTACGATTGCGGCGATCGTAAGACAAAACGAAGTCGTCAAGCGACCTGATGTTATCCAGGCCAGGAAACCCGAATCGCATGATCTGCAATGAAAAGGAAATTCTCTTAGGAAAACGCCCTGAGTTGTTGAAGTATACTTGTGTAACTCGGGCGGCTGTCAGCGAAGGTTCTGGGGGAATTAATTGATTTTTAGCTCTCTCGGCTGGAACTATGGCAGTCGCGGCTGAAACCGTGGCAAATATCGGAAGCCCAGGCTTTGAGATCAATGCAGAACCCTCTCCAGTACCTTTATCCTTCCACAGCTTCTCGAGTCCACTACCCAAAAAGTAGCCTCCAACCCCAATACTTGTAACGCGCAATAATTTAGGGAACATGATTAAACCGAGCTTGAAGGTACTTGATTAAGTTAAACACATAAAAATTATACAGGCCTGCAAAAAGGCTAGTAAAAAGAGTACCCTGATTCTACAATTAGTCACTTTAACCGACGAATATTTTTCATGCCCCGCGCTTTGTTATGGTTTCTTTCGGCATGGTGGCGTCATCTAATATCGAGCGTTAGAACCACTTCTTCCAATTATTAGGATTTTGCCGCCATTTGTGTCGCGCGTCAGGGGAAACGTTTGTTGTTCTTTCCTTTACAGGTTTTATTTAGCATTAATTTCAGGTGAAGCGATTGTTTTAAGGTGGATAATTAAGAGGATCAAGTGCATGGTTATCTCCCTGACTTTGGCTTTCCAAAATGAAGACTAGGTCGTCAACAAACACTCTTAATGTTAGCAAAAAACGCGCATCATTTGGACTCTTACAGCCAGCAGATGCTGCGTCCGGTTCAGTTTCAGTTGCTAGTGGTCGACAACCTAAAAAGAAGGTAACTAAGCATAACCCTACAGACGAGAATGACATTGACATTAGTGGATCTAAATACCAATTGCGCAAACGTAAATCTGGGACGCCTAACACGAGTGCTGTGGAAACCGAATGTCCGCCCAAGAAAAGAACCAGCAGCATCACTAAACCGTCAACACCCGAGTCCAAAGTTACTCCCAACCAGAGTAAGATTCCTGCTCTGTTCGCCAAACAGAGAAAAGTCTTACAGGAACGGACCAACCAAGCTAACCAAGAACCCAAGACTCCTCGCGCTTTTACAGCTGTAAAACCGTGTCTTCGAAAAACTCCGAATGACAAACCAGAACCAGCTCTTCCGAAGCTTCCTCCATGGAAATGCCTGCCGCCTGAGCAAGAAACGCCTTCGAAAGCCGAAGATATCTATACATTTGTGCCGGACATCAACGAGGCCAAGATGGTCAAGAAGAAGCGCAAATATGTCCGCAAAAAGTTGAATAAAAAACCTGATAAACCCTTTAAATCTTCTGCAGCAGTTTGTGGGGTACCAGACCGGGCTACCAGAAGTACCGCCACGAAGCACGTTAATTTCAGTGAAGAAACTATTGACGTTTTGACAGCTTCTGCAGGAGCTTGTGAGGCACCAGCAGCCACGAAAGACGGTAGTTTCAGTGCACAAGCTAGGGAAAAGCCTGCTGAAGATCTTTCGACAGCTTCTGGGACGGCGGAACCCGAATCAGAGCAGATTCTTTCGGGATCCTTCGTCCACAGCTCATTGCGTTTGAGCTTAGAGCGTCTGGACTTGAACGACGCTCGGGAAACGTACCAATTGGAAAAATCCTTCTTGAAACTGCCCCAAGACGAAGGCTTGCGCCAAAGCCATTCGAACTCGAGATCCTTATTGGAACAAACCTACAGTGAACTCCTGCAATTTGACATGTCCTTGTCCCCGGTACCATTAGACAAGGATAACGCTAGTTACAATGTTCTCTCAGAGATGGAGCGGACTACCTCCACGCCCCGGGCGGCCAGAACACCATCCATTACCGAAAATGCCCCAACTTCGCCAATCGCCTTTCCGGATACTGAAACATTGGACAAATCCACTTTGGAAAATGAAGAACATGAGCCAAATGAACAAGAATTACTGCAAAACTGCTTCGGTTTCGACTCCAGTTCGTCGCCCAATGAGAATACGTCGCTGCAAAACGCCTCCAAAGCAACTCGAGCGTCTTGTTCCAGTTCCGCGATCGCGGATGAGTCGCAGGCCAGGCCGTTGCGCATGCCGTTGCGGCCGTTGCTGGAAACCTTGAAAGCTGGCTTGGCCAAACCCAGTTTTCAGTCTTCCAACAAAAGCAGGCTACAACAAGAACAAGAAGAAGCGAAAGAAAAGATCCGGGATTCTCAAGCTAATCGGGTTGCGTCAGCCTCTCCTGAACGCACGTTTGCCCAGGTAAGCAAGAATACTGCACGGATGACCACGTTGACTCCAACCTTATTTTTTCATATTTTTTTTTACTGTTTTTCCCCAGCCACCGCGACGTTCGTACGAAGGACGCTTCTGTAAAAGGCAATTGTTGCGCTGCAGCGATACGGAGAGGGAAAGCGAAGAGGAAGAAGCCAAAGAAGAGTCAAAGAAGAAAGTAGCCAAGAACAAGAAAAGAACCAAGAAGTCAAGCAAAGCTAAACAAAAGTCCAAGGTAAAGTCCTTACAATGCTTTTCAGCTTTTCATAACATTTATTTCTATTTTTTTAACTTTTTTTTGTGTTTTTTTTTTTTGCTTTTTTTTACAGCAAAACAAGGAACTTGATGAATGGGCCTCCCGGATCAACTCACATTTCCAAGAGATTGAAAACGTTAAGCTTTAAGGTTGAGTTCAAGCTGTTTTCGGAGGTTGTTTACGTTCTTAGCTTGTTTTTAGCACGTTAGTAGATCATACTTTGGACGAGTTATACGAATTGACGGTGGTTGTATTATGAATGAGTTTTTACTATATTTTTAACTTTCACTTTGCATTGTAATATTATACTCTTTACTATACGAACCAAAGGTTCCCTGACCTACAACGTAGTGGGTTTTTCTCCTTTTATGCCGACCTGATAATAAATGGAATGGAGAATTTGAAATGACACAGTTTTCCTATGGGGTTTTGAGCTGGGGGGAATGTATAGGTACAATCGACGGGAAAGTTTGAGAATTCCGTTATAGCAAAAGGAAACAACCGAGATTTTTGGACGTTTTGCAATGTTGGGAACGATAACTGGATTTCCCGTTTTCCCTGATGGGCGTTGAAAAATTGTAATAAGCGGGGCAAAACCCCGTAGAGAGGCAAAGAGCAGCGATAACAAAGAAATGTCCCGGTACTCTGTCAAAAGAACCGGACTCCCCCTAAGTGTTAAAAGCCAAATTCCAATGTCGCTTGATACGTTGCTTTGCACCTTGGGCCACAACTATTGCGTAATGAAAATGTTCAAGAGTTCAAAGCAGGACAGGTCCTAACGTTAAGCCAAAATGAGCTAGTTATATTACTTTCTTATCGTTCTTATTTAAGCCTAAGCCTTGGAAACTACGTGTCGGCAACGTTTGGTTTCGAATGGGAATTCCCACTCCTTAGCGAGTATTAACTTGCTAAAGCCTGTAGGAGCTTACCAGGCATGCGGGAATAACCCACTTCGCACTGAGTACTGGCCTTAACCTTATGCGGATGGCTTTCCTGCATGGGTGACTAATTAAGTAATGTGTGCCGTTAATCATCGCAAAGAAACCCGTGTGGGTTTCGAGAGGATAGGCGCAATAAAACTGGTTACTGAAAAAGGAAAATCTACGATTAAGGAACGTCGGAGTTTGGACCGAAGTTTGAATGTGACCAAGACAAGAATAGGTATCTGACCACCGGTTTGATGGAGAGCTCTAAATGGGGAAATACGTGGTCCAGTCAACTGCTGTCTTTTCAGTTTGTGGACAAGGAACATTGACCGTGAAAAAAACCCAATTCTACCCAGGAAATTCGGGAATGTCTTGTTAACAAGCGCTCCTCCACTTTATTTACAGGGAGGAACGCAAAAAAAAGAGGATATAACAGGGGCATTTTGCGCTCTATTGTATCAGTGGATTTCCCGCAAGAAAGAAAATCCTGACCGAGACCGAAGAAAGGGAAATTCATGCATAGCAATGGAAGAAAACCCCACGAGGAAACCCGCGCCCCATTCTCCATGTTGTTCATTGACCGCTTGTAGATGGCGTTGGCTGGTTTCCTAGTCATCTTGGCATGCCCTGGGAAAAGCTAAGAGGCGTGTCTTGGTGTGTTGTTTACCGGACGCGACGCCCTAGTTGTGCAGTGTGAAATGAATAACTGGGGGTTTTTCCGTGAGGTTTGTTCGTAGGGAAGTTCAGATAAAACAGGCTGCGTGGATTGGACTCCTACCTGGTATTCCCAACGCCGTCACTTTACATATTTTGCAACTTTATTCGATCATTCGATCATCTAAACTCAGTCACCTAGTAGACTTGGAAGCGTGAAGCCTGAAGGCCTACGTGCTCGTAAGACTAAAAAAACGCTTCATTTTTCTTCAGTTAATTTGTTCCCTAATTAGTGCATCGCATACGCCTCGCAGAGTTTTACCAGCCAGTTTTCGCAGGCCTGAAAACTCAATAAGTGCACCCAAAGTATGCTGAAACCTTGACCTACATGCTACATTTCATTGTTGGGTCGCAAGTGCGTTTCGTTTCGACGTTTGTATACTAGTATCGTATAATAAGGAACTCGGAGACGAGCGCATCTCTCAGTAACAATGTGGCAGCCAAACTTGTCGGATAATGATTTAGTTGCAGATTGTGCACCGCGGCAGTGGATTCAAAGGCGAGTGCCTTCCTGGAGCGCCGACCCCGCTTCACTGAAAGAGCGGAATACTACCATTTTGGCCCAGTCAAACTCGACGATCAGCTCATCACCATCAGGATACTGCACCTCCAGCGAGGATAAAAGCAAAAGCGACTCGGGATTTTTGTCGGGGGCGAGCTTGTCGGAAGATTGGAGTTCATCTAGTGCATCTAACCTCATTCAGCCCAATATGCTCGCCATAGGCACGACGACGCAGTCTCAAACTTGTGTACATATCAATTCGCCCTTGGATAGCGGAGTGGACATGAGTCCGACCGTGAGTAACTTGAGCTTGCAGAACCAATCTCAGCAGTCCTTATACAACAGTTCATCAACCACGCAAACTTGCCAGCCAGGATTAAACGACCTCAGCTCGAATTCGCGCTCCAATCCGGCCAGACTGCCTCCAAACCGGACCATCACGCTCGAAGATTTAATTCGGCCAGACGTGGACGGAGACACGTAGGTTCCCCTTCATTATACCTACTAAATACTACATGGGGAACTTACCCACTTCTTAAATTACGTGCCTTTCATGGGCAGATCTGGAACAATTATCTAATTTTCCCTTTTTCTCCTTTCGTTTTATTGTATTTCCTGGACTGCGTCTATGGGGACGTACAGGCCACTGCATTTGGCGGTGCTCCAAGGTTTCATCGAAGTCGTCTTCAGTCTCGTACGGATTTTGCCTCACCCGTCTCTTCTCGACATCCCTAATAATAACTACCAAGTAAGCACGCTTGACAAACTATACGAGCCTTATAGCCAGTCTTAAAATAACCCAAGCAACCCTCTATGGTACAGCACTTTGGAATTTTTGCAAATTTTGGGCTCCTTTCCGAAACCATACCTTCCCAAGCTCCGCAAAGCTTCCCTGAGGCATCCTCAGATTTTTTTTTTAAAACCATATATATGGCCCAAAGCTTCTCTGAAGAATCCTAGAAAAGCTGGATTTTTATTTTTTATTCTTTTTTTACATTTTTTTAGGAGTAATAACATAACATGGACAGTTAGGAGAATAATAGCAGATAGGAGTAATTTTTCAAATTAATAGTATAAGGAATAACGTAATATTGACAGTTACGAGATCATTAATTTTTTTTTTTTTTGGTAGACGGCTTTACATTTGGCGGTATTGACCAACCAGGCACCTTTAGTGCGCCGGTTAGTAGTGGGGGGAACAAGTGTAACAGCTCGTGACCGGTATGGAAACACGCCTCTCCACATAGCCTGCAAAGATGGATCCGTTGATTGTGTGCGTGCTTTATGCACACCAGTAAGTTTGGCGGAACGACAAGCTGCGCTGCTGCGACATGCCTATCCACCACAGCCGCTGCCACAAGATCTGGAATACCGTAATTATGATGGTAAGTCTCTTTTTTTAATTCTTTTTTTAAAAAAATCTCCTTTTTTCGTTTTTTTCGTCGGTTTTTTTGTTTGCTCATTCGGTTTTGGACGAAGAATTGATATAAATTCTTCAACTTTTTCAGCTGTGTAGCTAACATAATGGCAAAACGGGTATACATTGATAAGGAATTCAGTCGTACAACTTTCTCGGCCGTTTTGAGGCCACTGCATATTAAGAAATTATAAAACTACACTTTTCCCGAAGTACACGCTTGGACGTGGATGAGGTGTGGCTTTTTTCATTTTTTTAATTTTTATTTTAACCGCTCTTTACAAATTGGGAAAATTTTCCTGTGCCAATAACCCAGGAAAAGCCCTGTTTCTTACATTTGGGAAGGGACCAGGTGGTGGTCGCCCGTAAGGGGGTACAAGATACAAGGCTTCGAAAGTAGGCACAAGCACAAGACTCTTCTTGTATACGTAGCGGGGTTTTTTCTTCATTGCAAATGACTTGCTGGTGTCCATCTGGAAGAAAACCAGCTTCTACGGAAAGTTTGGTTCTTCCGCATGTGCCTAGAAGGCTAGAGAAGCTTCCCGCGTGACGATCGCATCACGTGGTCTGGCCGTTTGGGAAATTCCATCTGCACAGACGAAAAACCCCAAGCTATCAACCATGCAGGGAATTCCAGTTTCGACGGTTTCAATACCCTCGCTAAAACGAAAACAAGAACAAGAAATCTGTGGGTTATCTATCAGTTGTCACGTAATTAGACGAAAAATAAAAATCAAGAAAAATAACAAAATAAATATTTTTTCTTTTCTTTTTTTACTGCCTATAAAATGTGGCCCTAGATTATCCATTTGCCCATTCGCTTGGCACACGGAAAATAAAACATTATTGTTTTTTAAATTTTTGTTAAAAAAATAGTGTTTTGTAACTACGTAATGCGATGTGAAGGCAAGTTAAACCTCGCACGCTTTGGACAGAATCTTGATACGGATCAACTTATATAAGCTTGGGTTATAGGGTACGGGTACGATACAATGTAGCGCCACGAATCTGGGCTTCCCACTTGTTACTAAGACTTGGCTTTTATCATATGAGGAAACTTTTTTTTTTATTACGAACACAATTTGCTGGATTTTCCCATGGCGTGGTCGTTCTCTACAGTACGTTTAAATCACCTTTAAGCTATTTAAAAAACCCAGATTTTGTTCATTGTATTCATTTTGTTCGTTTTATTCTGAACTTTCGCTTTTTCTTTTCCAGATAACAAAAGTCGGCGTTTTAGCAAGCTTAGTATGCTTTTTCTTCACGTAGGCTAGTTCCGGATAAAAACTGTATATACTTAAGCATTTTGGGGTTTTCCGACACGTTTTAAATTCTTCGTTTTATTTGCGTGTAGGATGCGGAAAAGTTTTCCTTTTTTCGAAGGATCCTTTTTTTTCGTTTTGGAACAAAACGTGATGGCACTTTTTGAGGTTGCCAATTATTTGCCTACGCATTTCCTAGGTTTACTGCTTTGGATTTATTTTACATTTTTTGTTGGTTTTTTGCATGTTCCCCTGCTATGTTGCTACTTATAGATGGTGATGCAAAGATACTCGGGTACGCAAAGATACGTGGGTTGTGTATTGTGTACGTAGTGTACATCCTTGCGTGTGGATCGTGACGCAGTCGAATCAACCTCCACCAGTAAGATAAAATGTAGGTCGTGCAGTATGCCTTCATCGGTAATTGTTCGTAAGGAGCGTACCATAATTAGATAAATGTGGACATAAAAAAATCTTTCTGCCTGAAGGGTCGTATGGCTTAGAATGTGCAGTATAGCTACTACACGTATATAGTATAGTAACCAAACAGAAAAAGAGAGAGAGAGAATGAAGTTGTGAATTTTTTTGTATTTTTTTAAATTTTTTCTGAGTTCGTGCCTTGCGAACGGTAATTGGGAAAGTCCCGAAACTTTCTTCAGGGAAAGATTATATCCATGGCCGTGCCTCAACTGGTAGTTCGTAACAATAATCTAGCTAGTGGTTTGTGGGGGTTCTGCGTTCCTTACAAGGTTCCTTACATGGCATTTTGATTCTAGCCCAAAACCGACGATCCTAAACGAAACACCATTCTCGAAAGGTTCTTTCCCGTTGCTGCATTTGTAATCAGAAGGGGAAAAGTCCCGGGGTTCTTCCCCTTCAAACTTGGTGGGAACGTGGTTAGCACTCGAACCTGGTTGCCCACCATGCGTTTAGGCTTAAAGGGAAAGTAAACTTGTAAGCTCAAACGGTGGTCTACTTAGGTTCCTGTTTAATGAACTGAACGAACTGAACGACCTTTAAGCGAACATCTACGGGACAAACAGGCAAACTTGGTGGCAGTCAGCCTAGATTCTATTAGTAAGAGCGCCAAACGAGGATAAGCGGTGTATGGGATAAGCTTGGCAGACATGGATAGGACTGAAGTACAGCTTCAAGTTTTAGTTTTAGCCGAAAAAGGGATCTCTTCCCCTCAAGATTACCCATATAGGTAGTATTAAGCAGTAGCTAAACTGGCTTGCTTGCTTTTTTAAGAAACGAGTTTAAGTTTTCATAAGAAAAATAAAAGAACAGAAAAAGCAAACGCTCTAATTTATTCGCTCAACTAAAAGTCACAGGAAACGGAATTAGCTTGACTGAAATTCGAAACGCTTGGGCTGGGGGAAAATCCCATCTATATCAGATATCCAGTATCTAGTTTCTGTATTTGGGATTGCGTTGGTAGTTTTGCAATTCTAGTGCAGAACCTGCGTACACTGCTGTAATCGCACACCACTTCCTTCCTCGATTCGATCTCTTAATAACCGATTCCAAGACAGCTGGAATTTAAACATGAAAACATCCTTTTCATTGTTGTCATTGTTGCCATTTGTTTTGAGGATTTTCCTCCCAGTGATGTCGTATCTCCAGTATCTATTTTTCCAATTTTGGATTGCATTGGCAGCCTTACTAATTCTTGTAAACAGAATTTACACTGCTGTAATCGAACGTCATTTCTTGATACGATCTCTTGTTAATCGATTCCTAGCAAACCGGAATTTAAACGGAAAAGCATAATTTTCATTGTTGTTGTGATTATGTTTTGACGGGTTTTTGTGTTTTTCTCGTTCTCAAAAGAAGACAATTGGGTTAATCTGTGCTACAAACGCGGTGAAGGCTTTCATGGTTTTAATATTCTAGTAACCTTGGCCTGTTTTGATCAACATGTACACGTACTACGTGTGCATCATTGTGATGCTGACACGCACGCAGCGCATGACCAGAATCCTGTAACTAATTTCGATCAAATTTGTTATTTTATTACAGGTCAAATGTGTATTCACCTGGCTGCTATGAATGGACACGTGGGTGTGGTGCAGCAGTTGTGCTGGTTCGGCGCAGACGTGAATGCGATTGTAAGTAATTTATCTTATTTTTTGGTTATTTTGCGGGGAAGTTTTGAGACAGTATTTTCTTTGTCCGTGAGCCTCAAATATAAGGTCATTTTCTGTGATTGCAGGAGGGAAAAAGTGGAAGAACAGCTTTACATTATGCAGTGGAACGTCGCCAGCCCACACTACTTCATCTGCTGGTAACACGATGTGGAGCGGCGCTGGAAGCCGAAACCTACGGCGGGTATAGCGCTTATCAGCTGGCCATGGCCTCCACGCCCGTCTTGGCTGCCCTTCTGGCCGGGCTTGGGGCCCGCGCTCGGCCTGTCCCGGAAGACAGCGAAGACGACCTTCCTAGCAGCAGCGGCGAAGAAGACATGGACAGCGATGGGGAAGACGTAGCCTCAGCAATTTCCTCTCCTTTAGCGTGGACAGACCGAAAGGTAATAGACGTTCCGAGAACCTACCAACTAGGAGACAAGGGGGAAGTCGCATACAACCTCTTTTTTAAAAAAAAAAGAAAAGAAAAAGAAAAGGAACGGCGCGGGAATCCCCACCATTCCGGCTGCAGCCAAGGTTTTTTCCGCCCATGAGATCACAGTCGGTGTTTTACATAATTCGTCGTGACTTTATTCACATGGGGGGCGCGAAATGCCAAGTATCATCCTCTGCCCCAAAGGAGTGTGATGAAAAAGTTGAGGGGGCAAATTTCATGCGGGACCAAAGAGAATCGCATCCAGACAGTTTGTGCAAAGGGACGTAAAAGTGTTGACCTTGCAGGCGGCGCAGAGTTACATTTTTGTTAACAGTTACGGCTTTTTTATTTTTTTATTTCAAGCTCGCTTACGTGCGGGTTGTCCCACAAACGTTGGAGGCCTTGGGAGAAACGGACGGCACTGGTTCATATTGTCTATGGGTGTAACCAGGTGCCATTCCAACTTCCTGTTATCATTTGAAAAGGAGCCAGGGCAAAGAAATAGCCGAGTACTGTTTAATTCTTTGAGATATGTAACCGAGTGGAACAATGTCCCTTTATTTAATCTTATCTTTGTTTTTTTGTTATTTTTTTGCACAGGGCACGTACGTTCGAGAATTGTTTGAAGACTTGCGTATGGGTGGCGACAACTTACAAGTGGCTTAAATTGTCAGGAAAAGCTGATACGACAACAATCGAAGAATCCCTGAATCCATAGATGGGAGCCTTATCAAGCACTGGAGCAAGAGATGACACAGCAATGCAAATTCTGATTGAAATAACAGCCTTGCCTCCAGCAAGCCCCTTTTTTAGACTTGATTAGCGAGATAATCGACAGCTGTGAAAGGATTCGTTGTTCCCTTCCCCTACTTGACCTTTCATCCTTATATAAGTGAATGTAATGTACATAAGTTGGCCTGTATGTGTGTGACGTAACCAAAAAGTCTCTCCCATGTCTATTGAGATAAAGTAATTAATAGACTATATTTTCAGGGGAAAGTGTGTATTGTTTTGGGACAACTTTGAACTATTTAGGAGCTCCATAAGCATCCGGCATTCTTTCGACGGTATATCTGTGCTGAGATAAACACATGATAGGAACCCCGGGAATTTTCCGGATTCTTCGTTTCAGTTCCTTATCGCAAGTAGCTACCATGTAGCACTTGTGCTACAATAACATAAGGCTTTAGTTACATGATGACATGAAGGCTATAATTACTTGGGTGACCCTTTGAACTAGGCAATCGTCAGCGTAAACGCCAGTGTGCAAGCAAGGGAGTCGCTCGAATCGAGGGTCTTTGACGATCTTCAAGGCAATGCGATATTTGCTGCCCAGTTTCTCTAACTCGCCCATGACACAGTCGGTAATGTACGGAATACCTAAGGCAATCGTCGGTAATTTAGAGAATAGCTTATTAAGTATTATCGGGATAATAGTAGGTAAAAAAGTAGGGATTACATTTGGCGTAAAGACAGTCCATCATTGACTGGATAATATCCAGCTTGTTTTTTATGGAAAAGTTGATGAAGTTGGTGTCTACTAATACATGGTATGGCGGACCCAACTGTGTGTTGTACTGGAAGAAGAGAGCTGAAGAGACTTGGGCAACTTGATGCGTGTTTAGCTCTTGAGGGTCCAGTTTCTTTGCTTTCTTGGAGGGTAAGCGATTTTTATCACCTTCTTTACTAAATAAAGAATAAGAAAGACAGGTTTAGAAGCGGAAAATCGTATTTTTGATTGTATAGAAAAAGTTTTTGACTAGGAGTATTTATACGACTTACATTCTGGGATCGGAAAGGCTAATCATCCTTTTCATCTGCGCAAACTTCTTGGTACGCTTGGCTTTGGGCTACATCAAAGTACGTTAGTTAACGAGATATAAGATATAATAAGTATACTTACCATTTTATTAATATGTAGTAATAACTCTCAAAAGAAGTAGAAGACTCTGAAATGTTGACAGACCTACAAGAGGTTAAAAGACGCCTATTCGGAGGAAATTTGCCCCATTATTCCCCAACATGTGGTGCCACCTCCTGGTAAAGAAAGCGAA
>JAGJRP010001645.1:0-12928 GCA_022832235.1 Lepidurus couesii
GTACGGGTCAGCTTTCGTTTCGTAATTTTATGGTCGATAAGCTAATCATATTTATTACCCAGGGGTCAACAGGGTCGTTTTTGTCGTTTTCGTTACTCAGCTGTGTCATCCATTCTTAATTTCTCATTTATACAAAAACGCGGGTGATTGCTGTCGCTCGCCGAGTATTGCACATATTAGTCGGTCGGTCGTCCCCCCTCTTTATATAAGAAGGTAGCAAGTCCGCCATGAATTATGAACCACCTTATTTCTTCTGACCTTTCAGGTATAATATGCGGCGACCAACAAATGTCTCTTAAAAAGATTGCTTTATGGTGCACTTCTTTTTCGTGCTTTCTTTAGCCTTTTCCCCCTTCTTGTTTATTCATTAATAAATCCCATTTCATGCCTTCAGGATGATTAGGTCGTCTATAGTATATGGCGCTGTTATTACGACCAGTGCAGCAGTTTTTTTATGTTAGGATTATTCGCAGACCAAGCCAGTAAGTTTGTTTGGTGTTGAAATGCGATTGGAAACGTAGGAGACTCGATATAAAATACAAGGAGTTGTGTCCTTGATCGGAAGATTAAAGGTAACACATAGAGAGCCTTGGCTTGGTTTTTGTGAGCCAATAGACAATATAGCTAATTGATGACCTGCGATATACAGAGCTGTGTGGCTTATCTTGATGCATCCCATTTTATATATTTTTTCCTCTCACTCCTTTTACTTTAACTCCTTGAGGTTCGATATTTTTCAATCCTCGTGTGTAGTTCTAACTGGCTTGGAACGAGAGGCGCCCCATCACGTGTGTATAGCGGCTATAAAGTCGGCTTTAAGACTATACAACTCGCGTCTAATCTTGATTTTCCGATACTTTATGACCCGGCGCTTACTTTATGGCTCCCTGCAATTGTTCCTCTAGCGATAGAAAAACGATTCATTTGTTTCTGGATCGGGTCGTTCAAAGATATCGCCAGTACGGTTCTTGCCCCTTTATACTCCCCTTAAAAAATGAAAATTCGACACCATCGTGCACACCGTTCCCCAAAGTGTCGCTGGAATCTCGGAAGCAAAGCAAACGTAATGGAATTCTGCGCTGGAGCATTACGCCAAGGACCTGAATTGCATGTGCGGTTGCCCTTGACAGGGCAATAGCTTCCCAACGCTTTATATATTGGACGCTATGGAAAGAGCGACAGCGAAAAAACGAAAAAAAAAACGAGATTTCAGTCCAAGTTTCACCTGTTGCCGTGTACCGAAAGGAACTGGAACCATTTACTAGTTTTCTCTTTTTTTCCTTTGGGGGGATATATCGTTCTTCTCTTGTCTAGCGATGTATATGTGTGTGTATATAACACCAGCAATCTTCTGGATGTTCTAGTTGTTTTGGCAGAGAGCCATCCAGGCCGGGAGAACTCTGCAAGGAACACTTTTTTCCAAATAAATTTAGCTTTATATTCTTATCGTCATTGTGGCGCCTCTAGTTTACAACGTTGGAGGCTATAGAATTTAACACAGTCGGGCATTTCGGTGGCTTACATATTGTATATACGTCCGTGCGCCGTAATCCGTTTGCAACAAGATTCATGGAGGTGTCCGGAGGAGCGTGAGACATCCACTTCTCACGATGTTCACGTTGGTGTGACCAAGACACGGACCAGCGTGTGTCCGCCGATACCATCGCGTGGCTTGGCACGCGCCAGGCTATTTTTTCCTTGTTTTATTTTTTGTCTTGCAGGAAGTAGGATGATGGACCATGCGAAATGCGAAGAATAACTTTCGATATGAATTTTCTCCCCATATCCCCCCTTCGAAAAAAAGAGAGATTCTTTTGTGATCGCACACCGTAACTTATGGGAAAAGGTGGCAATTCCGAAAGCAAAAGCCATTTGTTTGTCTGTTGTATATCTGGTTAGGGGGGAGGATGGATCCTCTATACTTAATGGTCGTCAGGGAAAAAAAGGGAAAATATCCGTATCGGTAGCTATTATCTCAGATCTGGTGGGGTGTATTAAATGTCATAAGTTTACGGTCCACGAGTCGTCTCATCTTTCACGTGGTTTATGCCTCTTGTCCTTTTCATTCTTCCCCTTTTGTATTTATTCCTACATTTTATTCCTTGTAGATGTGGCAGGACATTGAAAGCGTCCTCTTGGAAGAAGTCCCTGCGTCCAACGGACCCCTGCCGTTAAACTCCTCCACCATCAACCACAACAATCCCAGTGCCTACCATCTTGCGGCGACCCACCGACCCCCAGCCGTCCGAGCCGCCGATCCATCACGGAGTTTCAATTACGCCAACGATTACGACCACCACCACCATTCTTCGTACACTTACAGTGTCAGTGGAGAGTCTCCAGCCTCCGCGGCCGCTTGCACGTCTCCAGGAGGCTCCACTTCCATCGACATCAAACAAGAACCTGTGGAGGCAGTAGTGGCCTCTCCGTACCACGCGAATCCTTATGGAACCTTGCAAAGTTACGGCACGTACGACCCCCAGCCGCGGTACAGCGGTCCCAACGTGTATTCCAGCCACCCGAGCCCGACTTCCCTGACCGAAAACCGCAGTGGAGACCCTGGCGTCAGTGCTGGTGTCGGCATGAACGGACTCCACCCTGCTAGAGGAGATCATCACTTCCTCTATAACGGGATCATCCGCGATGCAACAGGCAATACTTTCTATAGCCACTCCATCAATACCTCGTCTGTGGACACCTCTCCCGTACCTTCCATCAGTCACAGCATCAACAACAACAGCAACAACAGCTTTTTACATCCGGTGAGCAATCCTCAAACCCAGCCGCCGCTTCATACTCACAACAGTGCAGCCACCGCGTACCACAATCAAGTGTACCATCACTCCATGCAGCCACCACCCCCACTACAGCAGCAGCAGCAGCGCTTTGGAGGAGGTCCCCCCAGTTTTCATAGCAATGGCAGGCTATTCGCGCCATCCAACGCTAACTTGTTTGCGTTACGCGGCTGTGGCAATGTCATGGCGAGTCACAACCTCAACAACGGAGACCCCAATTTGCTGAGTGTTTCAAGCAATCTGGGTTGCGGTGGCGGCGGAGGGGTGAACGGCTCTGGACCTGGATGCCCACCTGAAACGCCTGTTAAGGTGAAAAGGGGTCGCCGGAGATGGGGTCGGAAGAAAGTCACGACCCACACGTGTTCCTTTGCCGGATGTGTGAAAACCTATACCAAGTCATCGCATCTTAAAGCGCATCTGCGGACCCATACGGGCGAAAAGCCGTACCAGTGTTCCTGGAAGGGCTGCGGATGGAAATTCGCGAGGTCCGATGAATTGACCCGACATTACCGTAAACACACGGGCGATCGACCTTTCCACTGCCGTTTATGTGAACGAGCCTTTTCGCGGTCCGACCATTTAGCTTTGCATATGAAACGCCACATTACCGTTTGACTCGTATAATTCCTTTTCCACTTTTTTTTTGGTTTTGTTTAAGATCATTCTTTCATTCATTCAAACAGGGCTCCGACATATTTGGCGCCAGGAATTTTAAACGCTGTTAAGTTTTTTTGAAAAAAATAAGAAAATGAAACTTAAAGTTAAAAACTCAAGAAAAAACTTTTGCCTTTGGGCGAAGGAAGAGTATTAGGAAGGTAAGATATTACCAGCGGAAGGGGCTCCGTGTACATAAGAGTGTTAAAGATAAATGTGATGTTGTTTATCATCCCGGTTTTTTGTCATGGTTCATTAAGGCAAACAACACTTTACCTTGACAGAGGAAATGACCATAGCGCACATTTGTTTACGCATATTTCCCCCCATTTTTTTTTCTTTTTTTGTTGTCCTTGGCTGGAATTTTTGGCGATAGACGTGTGTATGTCATTCTTTGGCAATGTGTTGATTTTTCCTTAAGGTTTCATTTTCTTTATCTTTGCGTCGTTTTGTTTGAAATATTTTTTTAAAGAATTTCTTGTTCATTTTTTCTTGTTGGTTTAAAAGAAAAGTGTTGCGGGTTGTGTATATTAACGAGAATAAGCTCAAAAACTTATTGTGTTGGACACGTTGCCTTAATCACCCGAGTCCAAAGCTAATGGGCATAGCGTTTGAGTTGTCAGCACCCGATGGTTGTGTGAAGTAACTTTGCATGTAAAATGGCGATTAACATGCAAATCAAGTCTAAAACTCTGTACAGATAGTCGCAATAAATCTAAAGGCGGAACTCGGTGTTCTTGGCTCAAAAATAGATGTAAAACTAATTTGAATGTTTTTAAGTTTCAGTGCTCCTTTAGCATTTACTTAGCAAAAATCTGAATTGGTTCAGAACTCTTGCAAAGCTATTTTCGGCCATTATTGTCGCGTCATTAATATTTGACATACATGGGGAAAACCTCTTTGGCACATTTGGCAACGAGTGGCCCATTCACGCAGTGCTACGCGGATTTAAGCCAGGTTGTGGGATGGGCCAAGCGATCCGCAGCAAACCATACCAGAGCCTGGTAATGTGAACCTACTCTAACCTAACCTAACCTAACCTAAGCTTTCACTTTAACATGCGGCTCTCTATCTGTTAGTCATTTAAAACGGTAGGAATAGTTTGTGCTTGTATTAACAGCATTGCTTGAAAGAGCTAAAGCTTATATTTTCTAAAAAAATCAGTTGCAATATTGGATTCCGTTTTGCTTTGCTTAAGTTTCTTTACTTTTAGTATTTTACTGTGAAAAAACCAGAATAATCTTACAAGTTGCTGTTAGTTAAGATCATTTTATTATAACTTATTCCATTTAACTTGTTTTTACTAATATGCTTCATATAGGTAGGTGTTCAGCATGAAAAGTGACGAAGGTGAAGAATGTGGTGGACCAAGGAAAGGGTTAAAGTCAACACTGATCACAGAGCAAGATTGAGCAGTGGCGAGAACTGACGATTTACCAACGTCCTTTTCCACTCTTCCCCTTCACAAACGACTTCCTAAGCCCGCTGACTGTCCTAATTCCGGATGCTTCCTTAGCTCGATCCGCTTCTGTGGATTCTTCTATCTATGCTGTATTTGGTGCATTGCTTAGCCGTTCAGCAGCTTCAGCATGGGCGGCGGTTGGAAAAACGATAGGGGTCATCCATTCGTCTTTTTTCTTTGTTATTTGACGTCCCCGTGCACTCTTTAGCTCTCCTCCACAAGTTCTTGCAGGGTTTTCCTCGAAGCTGTTAGTACTGCTGTCCACAGGATCGGTACTCCCTTCTTTGTTAGTATTGAATCTCTTTGTAAGCGTATTTGCATAAAAACAAGGTGTACAAGGACGATTCTATACAACGTAAGAGCCAACCTCATTCTCCTCATTCTCCTGCTTTGCTAGATTTGGGATGACTGGCGAATAATTGTTGCGGAGGTCATGCCGTGAAGAAGGTGATTGCTAGCCCGGGCACAGGTCCCACTGTTAAAGGGGGAGAATAATAATGTACCTGTTTTGCCAGTCAGGTCAACACGGCGTAGCGCGGCAACAAAGCCTCCACTTCCGCCGTGATTTCAGTCGGAGCGGAAGTGACTTATCTCACGTGACGCCGTTGCCATGAAATAGCACGGGATGGTAGATATGGTCCGCTTCGTTTGCCGGACACGCTTTGCTGCAGTCCCCTCTTTTTTCATTTTTTGCTTCTATTTCAATGCCTAACAGAGAGAATAATTTGTAGACGCATTCAAGTCCCCATGCAGACGTGCCACACAGTGTATATATATATATACGTACTGTGCTATACCTGACATTAAAGAGATAACGAGACTTCCAAATCATAGCATTTTCCAAGCAGGTTGTTGGGTTTTTTTCTGTTGACTCCCCCTTGTCGGTTTCTCTCCAGTGGAACCAAAAGTTGGGAAATTTTCCGCAACGAACGACATATGCTAATAGCTATGACGTTTATGTCGTTCTCTTTTCCTGTTGGCATCTTTAGCTCCAGGCAAGGAAAAGGAACAGATTCCTTTTCCATTATATAAGTGTTACACGCCACTTGCCAGACAATGACAGAAGAAAATTGAGAACGTTATTAGCGTCTACACTAGATCGGAATAAGTAATAGATATTTTTTATATTTTTTACCAGAGGGTACGTTTTAAGAGGTAGTAAAAGACTCACTTGGGGGAGTATGAGTATTGATTTTGCGTTTGTTGGAGCAAGACGGTAATGGTGAGTTAAATTCCTGACACTTACGGGCTACAGGGAAGTTTGGATGTGGCACATTGGGTATAGTATAAGTAGTAGGATATGGGTCTGTGGGTGGTCTTGGTCGTTTGGTAGTACTTTTCGTTCTCTTCTCGCCACTCGAAATGCCACGAAACATCGAGTGGAAGGTCAATAAAGACGTCTGGAGGGGATGGGGGGGGGGGGTTGAGCTAATTGAAATCCTATTATATTCCGTACCGTACCTTCTCAGCAGACCCGCCACATACGTCAGGAAAGTAAACTCAACATTGAGATGGCCATTGTTCACCCACTGCCCACTCAGAAAGGCTGAACATACGCTACCGCACACTAATAGTCTCCTGTACAACTACAAGGCACGCATAATCAGATAGTTATAAAAAATACGTCATTTACCAGAAGCTTCGTACCGAAATGGATTGGGTTTTTTTTCGCGGGACGCGTAAGTCACGCTATATACACGGGAGCTTGGTAAACTGCGTGGGAATAACTGTTGCGTGGGGGTCAGCGTAGCTAATCTAGGCGAAACAGTAACCCAGAAAAAATTAAGACAAAATCCCTTGTCTTGTCTTGTAAATTACGCCACATAAGCACTAAATTGTGCTTATTGCCGACATAATCACTAATTGCAAGGCTTTACAAAGCGGCAAAACGGAACATAATACTAGAACACGAATGTTGTCACTACAAGCTCGTGCGTATCTTATACGTTAATAATCGATATTTAGGTCACACAAATCGCGATTTGACCACTAAGCGTCAAAACCTCAAAACGTTCGATACTGCTAAAAGTCAAGCTGGCTTGCTTTTGCTACAGTTATATCGTTAGCGTATTAATTATCTGTGAATCGTGGTCATTACTATTGCATTTTTCTGTGTGAGTTTCAGTTCCCCATCAGAAACTAGTCAAAGCCGTAAGCTGATCGTTCTACAGAGGCTGTAGACCGTCAAAAATAAAGGAATTGTTATCCCGTAAAGGCTGCAAAAGCTCTACCGTGCCGTACCAGTGTGGCCCCGTAGCTCCCGTAGATCAACTCCTCAGCCTTACGGTAGCCATATTGGGTTGCTGCTTATTTACCCTATTCACTGCAAGTTCTCTTCGTTCGTCTATCTACAGGTACTGTTGTGCAGGATTCAAAGTTATGAGTTCATTTATTTTTCACCTCCCCAGTTTCTCCCTTCAATGCTAACTTGTCGTTGTAGCCATTCAGTCGTCTAGTATCGTAAGAATGGAAAAAATACTTATTTCTGATGTTTTCTTCCATTCACGCTTAAAGCTTTGGTATAATCTGTAGATCTTCCGATTAGTTTCACGAATGCTTTGCTCGAGGTGATTCCTACATCCTAGTTGAAGCTATTTCAAATAGAGGCACCTTTAATAGAGTAAGAAAAGTAAACTTTTCGGTCAAGCAAACACGGAATTTGGTATTCGGGTTGATTGCATTTGGGGGGGGGGGGGGAGTTTGAGATGCTAGGGACAGCCGAAGCAATAGATTGGTAGCAATCAGGTTCAATAATGGCCCCACCCTTTCTTGTTCATTTATTATTCATTCACAAGCGGTGGATGACGGGTTCTTTTTACCTCCGGAACGTAGTTTTTTTAAAAAAAGAAAAAAAGTTGACCACTCACCAGAAGCCTGCTGGCTGTCCTAGCTATTATTACTTTATGAATTATTATAATGGGAGGAAAAACTTGAACAGCTCGAGCAGTTTGCTTTCGTTTCGGGGCAACGAAAAGATAAGCTTAGAGTGGCTATCACTTTTTTTTTCTGGCTTGTCACTAATTCCTCTGCCCAAGTCTGGTTGTGTGTTAAGATGCTCGAACAGCAGCCCCCCTAAAGTTCCTCTCAATCTGGGCTCATTAGCATGGTCAGAAAAACGTGTGTTAAACTTCACATAGGACTCTGAAATTGTTGCTTGGACTTGGCGATTTGACATTAAACCGCGCACACTGAAAAAAAGGAAAGAAGAAAGAGACAAAATGGGGGTCCTAAAGCCTTCCTCAGCGAAAGAGAAAGAGACAGAATCGTCGTATCCATTCTCACATGGGTTCTAAAAAGGTGGCACTTGGTCGACGACATTAGCATTTTCAAATTTGGCCTTCGTCATTTCCGGTAACGTTGTCAAGTTCGATTTCTTTTCCTTTCTTTTTAATTCTCATCGCTCAACATAAACTGAAAATCGCTTCAGCATAAATACAAATTTATTTCCAGGGGTAAGAAAAACTATCCTTATTATCGGATCGGTTCTTTTCGGCTACATCAAAGTGATGGATAATTCGAAGAGATTTCGTTTGAGATGGAGAAGCTTTGTACAGCAGCAAACAGTTGCGAAATTGGGGGGAAATTCTCCCTTGGTCCAAGCGTCCAAGCAAACAAGGCTTTACTGACTTAACTGACTTTACTGACTTTACTGGCCGAAGGCTTTCAAGAAACGATTTGCAGCCAATATTTTTAAGGCCTAGAGTGACTGAAAGGGCGAAAAAAAAAGCTTAGTTTAGTTTGCTTGCTAGAAGACGTGGGAAAGTTGATGATATTGGTAAAGCTAAGGGGGAAAAATTTGCCATTTTTGTGTCTACAAGTGAGTGGAACGATTTCAAATGGATTTTTAGCAAAGTTGATAGGAAATTGCGATGACGTTGAGGTTATTTTGTCGATGGAAGAACGTTAAGGTAAGCTGTTTATTTTTGTGTGATATTTATACTCACGTGAAGGTTAAAAAGTTAGGGTAAAAACGAGTTTTTGAGCACGAGCTTTGATTTGAAAGATTTTATTTTATTTTACTTTTCGTGGACCCATGACAAACAGAAGGTCCTTTACAGGAGTAATGAAGGCGACGAAGGGAAACGTTATGTTCTATGGGTTTATGAGTTTTGGCTCTTCATTATTAATGCATTGTTGCACTTATGGTGTTCTGTTGAGTCGACGACCTTTTCATGACCAATGTCAGGCTAAACAAAAAAATTAATTACAAAAATAATTAACGTCCCTTGGACTATGCAGACATACTCTGATTTTTAACATTTATTTCAAGAGAAGGGATTTGGTTGCTAGGAAGAGCGTGAACAATGGAAAGTTTTTTTAAATTTAATTTTTAGTCTTTTAATGCAAATTTTTGGCGCAGATAGCTGGTGTTAGCAAGAGACAACTCTTATCGCGATAAGGCAAATTGTTATTTTCCTTCCATTGCGCTATTAATGGACACGTTTCGTGTGGGGTTCCTTTTCCGGTGCTGAAGGTGAAATCTTATAGAAATCCCCACTTCCTCCCCCTCTACAATCCAACTGAAAAGCGAAAGTGGGTAAAAAAAGATTTACTTTTAGATTCATTGTAATGTCCATTGCAATGTCCGGTCTTTCAATTTGACGTCAAAGACAGTTAAGCGTCAGTTAAGATGGATGGAAAATCAGTGCTAGAAATCACCAAGCGTGTAACGATTAGCACAACAATTAAATCCAGTTACCGAAGGACATGTCTGGACGACAAGATTATTCATTTCCGTCAAATTTAATTCCGTTAAATTTGTCGAGAAGTCGAAATAAGAAGCTGAATAAATTTGTCGAACCATCTGGCCCGTACCCAGGATTTTTTTTCGGGGGGGGGGGGGTTAACCCGAGAACTTGAAATCCTATTTTTGTCGTATACCATCTTTCCGGTAAGGAAAGGGGAATACGGAAAAGGAGAAAAGTTATCGTGTTGTTCGAGCTTCAAAACGGTCAAACAAAACCAAAGCTCAATTTGAAATAAACTTCTCAAGTACCATATGCTTGAAAAACGTATATTTTTCATTTGCGGAATCTTTCGATGGGGGTTTAAACCCCCCGGTCCCCCCNCCCCCCCCCTGGGTACGGGCCTGCGAACCATTACTTATTGCTTTTGCACATTGTGATCAACATTTGATGTGGCTGGAATCATACTTTCGTGGGTAGATTACGGCGAGTTGTGTATATAAGATAGGTAAAGTGGTTTTACTTTGTTGTTTCAATATGTGAAATCTATTACGCCATTCCTCACTCATTTTAAGTGAGCTTGTTTGAAGAAGTGTTTATTAACGTTTAACTAACATTACTCAAGACATTTAACGATCGTAGTTATATTGTCTAACGCACGTGGAAATTGAATTTTCCTACGTAGATTAAGGTGAAATGTCTGTAGCATATTAGATAAGAGCCATTTTCCTTTGTTTGCAGTGTCATATGTGAAAGTCTGATGTATTATGTCATTCACCTGTGATTTCTACTTTTTTTAGTCAGGTGACGAATTCTTTTTAGCGAAAAGTTTTTGTTTGCATCATCAAGGCGACACAAGGACGAAATATGTTTGACGGGAGAAAGGATCCAAACTTCCGCCGGAAGGAGAAACGTGGAAATCACATTCAGTGACAACCAAAAATAAGTATATTTTTTATTTCTAAAAAATGGAAATTAAAAATGTTAAAATATGGCATAATACTTCATTATAATGATAATTAGTCAGGCTGTATATGCATTTGATTTCAAAACTGTATGATACTTTCGGGGCATATAATTAGGGGACAGTCATGTATAATTGAGATGGTATAGAAAAAGATCTTTTGTTGCGTGACGTAATTCTCCTGACACACGGCACCACTAGCGTGAAGACCACTTGAAATTCCCCCTTTAAAAGAAGTTAGTGGTGGTATATAGGAGAGATTTTAAAACTCCACGCATGCCGGCCTCTTGCCAGCAAAACGATGATTTCCTTTTCTTAAAAAAAAGTGATAAAAAAGTTGAAAAAAGTTATATATACAAGGGGGGAGGGGGAGGCATTAAGTTTGACCTTGATCTCGATTAATTATGCTCCACAGATTCTAAGAGTTAAGTAAAACGAGTTGGAAATTTGAAGTACTGATATTCCTGAAAGCGTTTCCGGAGCTCTTGTGTCGTTTGTCCAACATCCAGTGTTGCAGAGGAATAAAAGAACTTTGGTTTCGAGTAGAACAAGCGTTGGAAGACAAGTCAGTGTGGCGTCAAAGATAACAACTGGAGTAAGGAGTCCGCCGTTAGTTTAATGATTGGGGTGTTGTCGGAATTTCCAGGAGATGAATTTTCTAGCGAGAAACAGGATTAGAGTGACAGTACTAGCACAACATATGTAGTGCATGTCAAGATCACGATCTTTACCTGAGATAGCGCAACGTTCTTACATTTTTAAGAGTCGAAAATCACCAAAAAATGAAAAGAATCATTTTTGTGTTATTTTTCAAGAAACTCTTGGTAAATTCGTAGAAATGCTTCGAGAACTGTATACAGAACTGAACAGAACTGCACTGTCGACAGAATTTCGTACTAATTTGCAATTTTTTTATCTTTCTAGAAAATAAGAAAGAAAAAAGTACGTTAAAAGACATCGATGGAGTCGCATAACCTTGAATGGACCACGAAAGTAGCGAATCATTTATGCAGAGAGATGCTTCTGATCTCGTAAAGCTGGTTCTGGGCTTTCCTTGTGGTGTTTAGTTTTGGCAAAGTTTCGCACTTTGTGTCGTACCTTTTTCTTCTTTTTTCCCAGAAGTGCACTTGATATTTGGCTTTCTTAAAACTGTGTTTAGTTTTATTTCTTTATTTTTTGAAACAAAAATAACCAAGGGATACACTATACATGGAAGGTCTTGCGTTCCTCCTTGTGGTATGGAATTGCGAAATCTCGGGACGTCTCAAAAGGTTAATTTATCTGGGTACAACCGGTTATTCATGTTGGAATTATACTATATAGCTCCACTTGCTCCGAAACCTCTTAAATCTCTCTCGTAAACACTAAACGGGCACTATGTGTGTGCATGGCTAAAAACCCACATGGCGAGTCGATTGGAAAAAGATACTAGCGTTGGGTCAAGAGCAATAAGGAAATTTGAGCAAGTAGGAAAATAATACTATCCAGAGCGTTACCAGAGTACAAAGAAATGCTAAACCAGCTATGACAATTACTAAGGTGTGGTTCATCTAAAGGGTTGAAGACCTTAACTTTTCCAGTTAACTTTGAACGTTCGAACAGTAAAGCACCCATGAGCAGCACTTGGTTCTGCTTATAGAGCCATGGCGACAAAAAAAAAATCTAGAAAAAATGTCGCTTCAGAAATGGAGTGAAAACTTTTATGAGCACGCTTATATGAGTGTCACATAGGTTCAGAAAGACATTGGCGGGATGGGGTAAATCACCTGTATTTACCTGTATGATTGGGTGAAGGTTTTGGGGATGGTTTTTATCTAAAAAAAAGGAAAAATTCGTTTATTTTTTTATTTTTCCTCCTGAAAATAAGAGCTAGTGAGGATTGGAGCCAAAAAGATCGCGTTTGTGTTTCTAGTTAGTTAAATACAGCATTGAGAGCGTAAAAGAAAAAGACACAGCAGCCAACGCCCTTTTGGGGTTTATTTCCTTTCCATGTGCCATGTCGCACTGATACAATAAGAAAAAAAACGAATTGAAGAATTTTTGGCGTAAATGTAGCGCGTATCAAGGAATCAGAGCTGCAAAAAATACCGATGGCCAACTTTGGTTGCATCGTAGAAATCGAACCGGAAGCAGATTCTTTCTTTTCTTCCCTGGAAATCAAAAGATTTTTTGCAATGCTCCAAAGTACTCCTATTATTTAATGTAATTATTAGTTAGTATATTTAACTAGTGTTTATTAATACAGTGGAACCCGCTTAATTACATAGGCTCGGGACCGGATGGTCTCTATGAATTTACGCGGAGTTTGAAATAACACGGAGTTGCCTTTTAGAAGTTTAAGAAACACGAAATGAGTTTAAGAAAACGC
>JAGJRP010001646.1:0-12927 GCA_022832235.1 Lepidurus couesii
TCATTGTGTCGGGTTGCCGTCTAAATTAGGATGGATTTGATGATTCGAAATTTCCTTCGTGTGCAAAGCTGAAATGCGCAAAAGAAGGAACGCATTCCGAAGTTGCTTCTTAGAATGAAGGGAAAACTTAGTTTTTCAAAATTGAAGAGAAAATGGGAAAAAAAGAAAATAGATGGATTTTGTATTTATTTATTTACTAACAGTCCTGTTAATTTAAGAAAGATTACATTCTTCATTAACTATAGAAAAGGCAAATAGTTGCTTCTTTTAATAATAGTAAGTTTGTTTAGCTTTGAAACTATAAATATATAGAGAAATTCAATTTTCTATTGATTTTAAAAAGCAAATAGTTACTGTATCTTTTACAATTAATGTTTTTTCTATTTTTTTAAGATTACGATTGTAAATTTCTCTTCGTTCAAGAGGGAGATTGAATTCTTTAGAAATTCTAAAATGGACAAATCGAAATTTAAAAAATATATTTAAAGGAGTAAATAGCTTCCAAAAGCGCCTCTTGCATACTTTCCTTGGCTTCAGAGCTGCTGGGGAGTTCAGGGTTAAGTATGTTCAAAGTGTCAGTCTAAACCAATTTGTGAATGAGTATAGCTGAAAGACTCCTTTACCGGAATCTTAAAGTCGTGTTTCTGTGTTTCATGAGCTTAAAAACGGTGCTGTTGTTGGGACGTAGAACTTCTCTGTGCTCTGTAGTTTGTATTCTGGGGGAAGCAGGTTGCACTTGACACGTCTCTCGTAATTAGCGTGGTGGATGTATTGGGCAGGAGAGCCAGACTTTGAGAGAACGAGAGAAAGAGCGGGGGCCGTTAAGAGGGAAAAGGAAGAGTGTACTTGAACACGTCTTTGGCTCGTTCTTGTCACCCTTATAGGGACTGTTAAGGGCGACAATAACGTAGAATGGAAAAGAAAAAAAGCTTTGTGTCCGTGATGGACGCCAATGGTACGAACTTGACCCATTGGGTGGAGGGGGGCGGAACTTGTTAGTAGTGGTAGTTGGACCAAATTTGGGGGGGATGGAGATTGAGATGCTCGGTAGAGAGGGGGAGATGTTAATCGCTAATGAGATGATTACCTATACATAATAGCGTTTGCAGGCCCAATGGGGACACAAGGGCGGTGCGTAAATCGGTTCCTTGGTGTACGAAGTTACGGTTGCTCAGTTATAAAGTTAAGTCGGAGGTTAAACGCAGACACATTTTCTGGCTGCGCAGGATGTACGAAGTTATACGCGAGTTGGACGATGCAAGACGCGAGAGGAGGCTTAGTTCTATTATTTGGAAAGATTTTTTGGGACAAGATCACGCTCGCTAAATTTGGTAATATGCTAACATAGTACAGTCCTTGTCATCACGACTGGGGAGTAGACAAGTTTATTTCTTGTGCTACGTTGGCGATGGTATCAAGTGTCTAAAGCCTGATGCTAGGAAGACAAGCACGATTACTTGGGGAAGGAGGAACATGAAAAACAACCGGCGCTTCTAATCTCGTCTCATCCTTAAAAAAAATAGGAAATTTTGGCCCGAGCAGATGTGGACGAAGAGAATCATTTGTTGTCTTTTCCTTGTTTTTAAGAATTAGGGAACAAACTTAAAGTTAGACTGCAAAGGGTGTAGGTGGAAGAATAAATAAGCAGAGCAATCCTGTTTGCATAGGAAACACGGAAAGGTGAGCCCGAAAAGGGTTGCAAAGGTTAGCAAACGGCTCAAGTTGCATGTTAAAAGGGAAAATGTTCGCAAATCAGGCGAACGTTGCTTCCCCAGAGCTCGGCTACAGGGCATAATGCTGCAGAAATGTGCAGAAAAGGCTACCCTGAAATGTTCGGTTTTGTTTGCGAAACTAAAGTGAACATTTTTGTTTGAGCTACTGTGAAAGTTACCGCTTGTCCCCCCCCCCCCTTACATTTTAGGGGGGGGGACGTGGTAAAAAAAAAAAGGAGTAGGTCGGTTTAGATTCTGGGATTACTGTCGACTGTTTTTCACGTTCTGTCGAGAAACGTTCGGAAAGCGTGTTTGAGATTGAGCAATTGCGTGGAAAGGACTGGGCCTTTTTTTGGTTAGGGAATGTGTTATCGTGGGAGGTTATATTTTCGATCCTTCCTTCAGCCAAGTGAAAAGCTTAATCGCTTTAGATGGAGCTAACGTGTAAATCTTCCTTTGTGGAATGCGTTAGTCTCCCACGTTTATCGCTGTTGAGATTAAGGCGTAATTAAAACCTCCGCCTCAATACAACACATTCAAATTATTGTCTTTTTCGAAAAAATTTCCTTACAATTTTTGGTCTTTTTGGAATTTTTTCGTTCAAATTTTTCGTTTTTTCGTTCAAATTTTTCCTTAATAATTTTGGTCTTTTGGGGAACATTTTCCTTAAGTTTCAGTCATATGGGGAAAAAATTCGTTCACATTTTTCGTCTTTTTGTCTGATTAAGACGTACTTAGATCTCCGCCCGAGTACAACAAATTCAAATCCCACGCGTGTTTAAGGTTCTGGATCTTTTTTATGATTGAGAACTTTATTGAAACTTTTTTGCTTTTTAATTAAATTGAAGTTGTCATTTCAAACTATTTGTCCTAAGTTATATTGCGTTGAAGAGAATATTATTGCGTTTAAATGTACGTTTATTTGCCTCTTTTAAAGTTAATTGAAACTGGAAAAGAGAAATTAAAAGAGAAGTTAGCCATAGAAATGGAAATTTAGTAATGGATCGCATGTAATCGCGATTTACTAGGAAAAGTTTGTTCAATGAAAAGTTCTGCGAAGAAAGGGGAGTAAGACCGAGTCTGTTGTGTAGGAAGACGAGTGGAAAGGTTATTTTTTTTTGTGGTTGAGCGAATTTTTGAACATGTCATCTTCGCTTGGTTACTCTTTAAGATTTCTGTAGCTATAAGCAAAGAGTGCCTAGTAGAAAGCAATCTATATGGTTGCCAAAGCAGTGCAAAAGTCGCTCAGTATTGGATTTTCTGCTTGGGCAATCGTAAAAAATAAATAAAAATACCTTCGCGGGAGAAACCTTGGTGGGAGAAAATGTTCGATTTTGCGTTTTCTGGTGGTAAAGGGGGAGGGGTTGGGGGACAGTATATAGCTGCCGGTGCTGGTAACATGCGTGACTCTGTTGGGCGGGCCATGTCGGGGAAATAAGCTTTTGGCTGTATATTGTATATGTGCTACCGCGAAAGCTTAAGTTTCTTGAACTGCCGGAAAAGCTTGTGTACGAAAAATCAATAACTCCTGTAAGGTTAGGGAGGTTTATGTGTGTGGGGTGGGGGGATGTTGGTGGTGGTGATGTAAAAAGCGGAAGATAAATGTAGACTGAAATGAACGGTAATTGTCAAACTCAAAATCCTCTCCATGGCGTGATCTAAGGCATTGTTGTGATTTGCGTGTGTTTTAAAAGCGAAAGTGTATGCCCAAACTCGAAGTTGTAATGAACGTTTGGCTTTGTTTTTCATGTCTTCGTTTTTTTTTTCTCCGCGTTTATAGAACATATACGAAGCTTAACTTGCGGGAAACTCTACTACCGAACGTTTCACATGGACGCCAAGCGTGATGTTCTCTACGTCGGGGCCATGTAAGTATTCATTACTGCCAAACTGGAACCATTTTACACTGTCATTTCAGGCTTGTAAACTGTCACACTGTCACGCTAAATTGGGTAATGCTTAATGTCCCAACCAGGCTGCAATTGGGTTTCTGACCAGTGCATTTTAAGATAACTTTATTTTAAGACATTAATCGCCAGCTTTTGTTTTACTTTTCCCCCTTTTTATATAAAAGGAAATGTCGGGACGTAAATGGGAGTAACAGAAGTTTTCACGCCATGGATCTTGAAAACTTTTACGGACACAAGTATTAAATGTAGTAAAAATTTAGAGATGTTTTAGGACGGAAGATTTTTTTTTATTTTTTTTCAAATAACGGGCGTAAGAAAGCAAGAAATAGCGAATCATGTTTCAAATAGCGGGCGAAAGAAAGTTATAGTTATTTAAAAAGTGCATGAAACTACTCCCAGGAGTGTAATTTTCGTGGAAAAGGGTTCATTTTGTTGTAAAAGATTGTTTAACTGTTATGGGTGACACTTTACGTCTCCTAGAGCTAAACTACTACTAAATTTTCTTTAAATAAATTTTGAACATTTAGACACGAAATTCCGCTACTTTAGTTACGGTTTCCTAAAATTTGTGTCAGAATTTATAGGTTATTTATAGGTTTCTGGTTATTTATAAAAAAAGTGTGCTCTACAATGAAATTGAAATAAAATAGGAAATACATTATACTATAAAATGATTAAATAAATAAATAAATTTGGAACATTTAGACACAAAATTGTGCTGTTTTAATTGTAGCTTCCTAGAATTTGTGTTAGAATTACAGGATTCTAGTTACAATTTATAAAAACTGTACAATAAAATGAAATGGAAATAAAATACGAAATAAAATGTGAAATAAAATATGAAATAAAATGGAATAAAAATTAAAGAAAGTATAATATAAAATGATAAAATAAAACAAATAAGTGTGGAACATGTAGACACGAAGTTGCACTATTTTAATTACGTTTTTCTAGAATTTGTTGTAATTTATAGGTTTCTAATTAGAATTTATAAAAAATGTACTTTTGGCGTTATCTTTTAGTATGAATGAATTGTGCAAAGAGTGTGGATGATATACACCCTTTTGTCTGCAAAAAAAATAAACATAAACAGTTTGTGTGTTTCGAAATCCTTAGCAGAACAGGACAGCTGAACGAAATTCGAACAAAAGCTTAAACCTTTAAATATTTAATCGATCAATTTTTTTCGATGAAATATTAAGAAAGGTTTAGAACCTGTAAAGCGTGTCAGACATAAGTTTTCCCTGGATTCTCCTTAATTCGAGTGTTTTTTCTCCATAGAATATAAAATACATTTTAAAGAGACATTGTCGTTAAGATTTTTTGTCCTTAAAAAATACAATAAAAAAGTCAACGTATTACCATACAAGTTAAAAGTAACGAAACGAGCTTATCTCAAAATCGACGGTCCTTTTTATTGCATAATGCCAAATTAATGGAACGACTGGACCGTGAATGGTGTTCCACTTTTTATCCCCGCACAAGGAGCACAAGGCCCATATGTATATACGTCTAGTCAACCTGTTTTTTGGCCGGAAGAATTTGGAAGAAGAAAGACCAAAAAAAAAAAAGGNGGGGGGGGGGGGAGAGGCTACGAAAGTGATAAAGTTTCAACGCCTGCTTCAAAGATTGTCGGCACCTGGTCCTGGATTTGCATAAAGGCTTTATATGAACCCTTTTTTTTGTTAGATGGGGTTCTATTTACTCTAGATCCTAAGCTAGACCCTTTTTTTTTTGGTCGTTGACTATGTTGACAGAAGGAAGATTTCGGGCCGTATAAAACTAATGCCTTTTTTGCTTTTTTCTTTTTTTGCTTTAATGCTTTTTTCTTTCTATTACAGGGATCGAGTGATACGTGTCAGTTTGCATAATGTCTCCACTACCAATTGTGAAGTAAGTCCAAGCTCATTTACATTTATAGCGGAGGGTTTTTATAAGCCCGAATAATAGAACGAAAAAAACGAAATGGAAATGATAAGTTGAGAAAACAGGACGCTTTTCCTCGAAGAAAGGTCGGACTTAAACTCCAGCACTTTAGCCAACATGCACGCGTAACAAGTACAGTAGCCAAAATGCGTCGAGTCCATCCGTATGCAAATTTGACAACGGGTTTAGAAACTGTATCTATTTATTTCATTTTTCTATATTTTTGTATAAATTTATATATTTTGTATTTTATTTTTTTATTTGGTTTGGTGGGGAATTGTTGGATTGTATGTTTTCTATGGGATTGTATGTGATTTAGTTTGGTCGTATAGTGCAAGCGAATGATGAAGGGTAAACAAACTTGTCACGCTTGTCACTTTGTTTAAGTTTTTTTCAGTTCATTTGGGATAAAAAGAAGTTTAAAAACTGCATGGGAGAACAAGAATGTTGAAGGCGGTGTTGGCTGGATGTGTGGAGACAAGAGCAAATTAACATGCGGAACGATGGACGGGGGAAGTCCATGCCCAGTCCCTGGTCCCCTTGACTAATGATCCTTGTCTGAGCAGAACGTTAAGGTTAGGTTGAAAGTCGAATGCCAAATTGAAAGTCCGTAGCGAAGTCTTGAAGCTCCTGGAGTCCAATCTTGCCGGGCAAAAGAGCACCAACTTCCCTGCTAGGTCCATACATATATCTAGGTGGAAAAACAGATCTCCCAGAAGAAAGGGAGCTTTGCGGAAAAAATAAAAGCGAAGGCCAGCGAAATTCACCAGACGCTACTGCCATGGACGTGACAAGAGCCATGGCGACATGAGGTTGGGAATTGTTCATTAATGAAATTCCCCATTTTGCAAAATGGAAATAACTCCCTTGTTCTCCTTCCCCCCAGCATCTCGTTTTTTTTCGATGCTGGTATAAAATAAAATGGGGAAACAAAAGAAGTAGAGGTACACGATGCTCTTTGCTCTATCCACTAATGACTTTTCCTTTCTCTGTGTGTGTAGAAAGAGCGAAAAAAAAAGAAAGAAATTCCCGTGTGCAATTTTCATTTCCTTCGTTGGGAAGGAATAAGAAGATTCCATGACCATTCCAACCATTCTTCACAATGTTAAGTCACTACTACCGAGTACGACGGGTTTAAGAGAAGAGCTTTTTAAAGATAGAGAGAAGTTTATTTTGGCGGGAGCAAAAGATAGACGTATAACGAAGAGGATGCTTGATGTCTCAACTCCAACAGACAAATATAATCGCTAATTCTTTCCCCTTTTCTTATCTCACCAGGTGGATTCTTTGATGCTGGAGCCGTCCCAAGTTCCCAACTGTGTTTCCAAAGGCAAAAGCGAGGTAAAAAAAAAATCATAATAATAAAAAAAGACATGTGTTGTCAAGATTTTTTCTTTATTTTTGTGTTATCTTTTATGTCGAGGAAAGTTCTTGTGTGTTTTATGCAATCGCTTCGAGGGGAGTTAGGAAAGTTGCGTTATCTCCTGAAGCTTAAAGATACGTTGTATTATATTCACACTTGAATACTTGAAAACCTTGGGAAGCTTTTATTCAAAGTTCTCATTCTTTACAAGTTCGCCGCCACGCTAAAAAGGATCAATTGGTATTAGCAAGCATTAGACACAGAAACCTAACGCTTTGAGGATCTGTCAAAAGCGCACCGAACTGAACCTTTTTTTAAGGGCGACTAATCTGTCAGGCTCATTGTTGGTTACCGATCCATGGCAATCACTTTGCCTGCTTTTACCCGTTTTACTTTTTTCAGGATTTTCTTTTGTAATGGAGGGAGCTTTAGTGTTAGGTACTACATGAATAGCCTTTTGGTGGCCAATGCTAGAAGTAATTGTCCAGTTTATTTTCCACTGGGAACGTAGGAACTTGTAGGAAGGTATTAAAGCATTAGGTAAAAACCGAAAATGCGAGTTTGACCACGGTTCACCGGCCTTGGAGGATTTAGCAGATGTTTACAACTTGATCATGAAGTTAAAGAAACTTACAGGAAGTTTCCTTTTCTTACACAGGGAAGAAGAACCATTGTGTCGTATTGTTAAATAGTCGTAGAAAAACTTAAGCTTTTTAAACAACATATTCTCTCTCTCTCGTGTTTATTTTTTATAACGAGACAGTAATATAGTTGTAGTTGTTGTTCAGTGAATCGAATTCTCTTATAGCGTTTATTGAGCAGAGTAGCAAAAAAGGGCGCTTAAATTGAAAACCGTAGGAAATAAAAAAGAAAAGAGATTGTGATGCACGACACAGACATGCTTTTATGATGCTGTATACTTCCGTGATCGAGGTCTTTTGTTCAACTTAATCTCGTCTCTTGTTGTGGCACAAGGTTTATAACACTCGTCTCCTCTTGATTTTGCATATCTCTTTTCCGCATCGAAGCAGTTTTTCTGTCTGATTTGATCCACCTCTTGAGTTGAGACAATATATTCAAACTTCCAAATCAACAACTTTGCGCTTTGTGAATAGTGAATTATAGCTCCCCTGTAGGGCTTTGCGAACGTTTTGGCGTTCAGCTTCTAGTCGCTTGTCAAAATCGAATATTTTAAGGACGACTAATAGCGAATTCAGTTGGTATGGCCAGTGCGCCCTCAGTGTAGTTTCTTATGTCCTGATTGGCTGGTGGCGCACTGAGGGCGCACTGGCCCTACCAACTGAATTCGCTATAAGACTCACTGAAGAGTTTTCGAACGTTTTGGGGCTTAGCTTCAAGTCTCTTGTTGTCAAAATTTGACGACTTAATCCGCGTTCCAATGACTGGACTGGTGCAATATTTTTTGCACTCAGTGTGTGTACACAGTGTGTAAAGATATACGTGTTTGACACACTTGAGTGCCAAAAATATTGCACCTGTGCAATCAGCGGAATGCGCTATTACTACGATCGTGTTGACACCATCTTGAATAGCTTGTGTGGTCAGCAGTGAAATTCGAAGAATTCCGTTTGCTATTCGAGTTTGTTCGCTTTCACAGCAGTCTTCCAGTTTTATTTATGGATTTGTCTTTTACATTCGTTCCCTAAAGAATGATAAGTTAGTTTTAGGGACGAAATTCAGGCGTGAACTGGTTTATTAGAGTTATGAAGATGTTAGAAAGAAGGACGGTTGTAAAGTAGGCGGGTATAAGTTGATCATTTAGCGTGAAGGGCAATCTATGTACGTTTGGCGACGTGAGGAGGTAAGGTTTTTTGGCACGACTTTAAGAAAGCAAAAAATAAAATAGAAGTAACAGCCACCTGCCGCGAGTTCTGAAGCCAGAGCGTGTTCATTAATAGCCTTGTACATACACCTTTTTAGAGAGAGGATAAAGTAAAGGGAAAGGAGGAAAAGGAGACAACAAAAGCTGACATGGACCAGAATAAAGCTCTCAAGATGGGAAAGGGAATTTTATAGCTGACATGTTTTTCATTGTTTACAGAAGAGGGAAAGCGATGGAGATGATATTGATAACGCGGGCGCGTTTTGTTTTTCGTTGACAGTTTTATGATTGCCGAAACCACATCCGCGTGATCCAACCGCTGGGCGATGGACAGCGACTGTATATTTGCGGCACCAATGCACACAACCCCAAGGATTGGGTCATCTACGTAAGTCCACCTTTTATAATAGAGTCGTAACCCTTTTTTATCTTTTAGTCAAGCTTTTAGTATGATATATAGTATGGGAACCACCCCTCCTAAAAGGTCAATTTTTCTACCTGAATTACCTCCAGTTTGATACACACCCATAGCGGATTTCAAGTCGAACGATAGACTCATTATTCTAGTATATACCATTCGTTAGATTCGTTAGATTGTGTGATTCATTAGGTTCAGTCTATAGGTCTGATCCGGGTACCATCTTAAAGAGCACTGAGGTCGAATTGATGCTATTAATCATGTAAGGAACTTGTGGGGTTTCACTAAGAGGTAGCAGTGGGAGGAGCCGGAGAATTTGCGAGGCTTTTAAACGATCAATGAACTCCAAAAAGTTGAACCCGAAGGGTTTTAGTGGCCAACATTTCCGTTTAGGGGCTCCAAGCGTGATAGAGTCGTTTGTAAGTAAATAGATTCACTTCTACAGCGGAAGTTCTTGAAAAAGTCGACATCTTCAATACAGTTTTTCTGCGTTTTTAAACGACGCCATTCGAATTGAAGAATGCTGCGGTTTGAGCCGAAGCGAGTCCACGTTTCTCCGAGTCATGACAACCTTGTAGGAAAGTAATAATGATAGGAAACCAGGAGTTAAAATCATGAATTTGGTTTTGTGAAAACTGAATCTGAATTTTTGTTAAAATTAACTTGCAGTTTAGAAAAGTGCGTTGTCATAGGTGTATTTACCTGAAAGATTTTGGGTAGAATAAGTGGTAGAATCATTGAGTGACTAAGGGAGGCTACTTGGGTGGGATTTTTAGGTTTGGAAGACTCAGTTGGAAGATCCCGGATGAAAGTTTTGGAACTCGTGTTTTTGCAGAGGAGATTGGTTAATCTGCAGTGGAGTTCGTAGTCCTTTGTGCAGGAGAGTTTGTGTGTAGCTTTGTGTCTTTGACATCTTGGCTACCACAACGTGATTCATTACTGCAGAGAATGACACCCCAGGATTTAACAATAGGAGTGAGTTTGAGGTGACAAATGATGTTAGCGGGTCGGTATCATGCGTCACCCCGTTTGTCAATTTCTTGTGTGCTGTGTAGAAGCTCCAGCTCCTCCGAAAAGCCGCAGAGATTGAGTTTTGTTAGATGTGAAAGCCTTTTGACTTTGACGAGGCGTATTCAAGGGTGAAATAGGGAAATGATCCCCAACTTTTGTCCGTTAATTCTTTTTTTCCCGCTTTCTTTCTGGGGTTGAGGAAGTAAAACGACAAACGAGGGGGAAGTTTCCCGGGAGCAGAAAAATAGGCAAAACTTTCGGGGAACGTTATCTGATGATGAAGCGTCAACTGGGGATCTGGCCAAAGATTGTACGCAAGGTTTACTGTGCCTTTAACCCCAAAACTTGTAAACTTGAATTTCAAGTTACAAGGTTTGCGTAGTAGTCAGCGTAGCCACCGGCCTCCAGAAAATTGCTCCATTAAGGGGGATCTTATCAACACACTAAGAAACCATCTTGTCATTTGCGTGTACCAATTCCCCAGGACTTGAAACTTTGCGTCCGGGGATGTCTGTTCTTGAGTTCCCTTAATCCAACTTTTGATTGGCACTTTGGAATGCCTGATGAGGGCCTGCATGTCTGGAAAGTTGTTTGTTAAGTAACGCTTGACAACTTACAGCAACTATTCAGCTTCAGCCGACAGTATTGCCAGAAAGGTGAGCCAGAAGGCTTCAACTTATTCGCCAAGAAAATAATCTTTACATTTTTAAAGGAAAAGTTTACTCGCAAAATACAAGACGCAACTCTTCAGTAGCCCAGTAGTTGGTTTAATACCAGTCTTCTTAATTCACCTTTTATATCGGGATACTAAAGAAATGATTAACTTCGTCCCCTCTTCGAACGCTTTCGTAAACTCATAAGAAATGCATTAGGTATGGTCGCTTGTGAGGTTCCAGAGACCGCATCACTCTTAGTATAATCTCATTGTACCCTAGGTATACTTTTTGGATGTCCAGGTTTCCAATACGATTGTAAGGGGTGTCTTAGTTTGCTTGAAACATCGGAAAAATACGTAACATTTGTCCAATTTTCGTTTTTTTTCGATTTTTCCTATTTCATCCTGTGTTTAACACAGGATGGAAGTTGCTAAAGTTAGGATGAAAGCGCCTCCCTTTGAGCTGTTTTGTAACATATTTGGCGATCTTTCGTTGATCTAACAACATAATATTACAACATAACATAACAACGTAACATTTTTCCAATTTTTTTTCCATTTTCCGCTTTCATCCTAAGTTTCTGCTAGACTTAGGCTGAATGCGACTCCCTTTGAGCTGTTTTTATAAAATATTTGGTGATTTTGCATTGACCTAACCCTTAATAGAAATGTAATAATTTGAAAACCCCACCGTTAGTATTTTTTAATTTATTTTTTGGTCAAGAGTGAAGAAAACCTTGAGAAACTCTTCACAGATTCGCATCAGAGCGTTGGGATTTTCTATTTTGACGTGTTAAAGGCTCGTTAAAGTCCTCTTTTCGGATCAGCGGGGAGGCCGCAAACCCCAGGAAGGTTATCTCAAGTAATTTGTATATTTTTAAGATATCTCGCTGTGCCTAGGGATGTGTTAGCTCAACTCATTAAAGCAAGCAACCACAGGTTTCGAGCGAAAAGGGCCATTTTCTCAAGTCTTTTATTTTCTTTGCGAGTCAGACGTGTCCTTGCCGCCTTTTCTCATGCAACTCGACAAAAGAGAAAAGTCACGGCTCCGTTTTTGGTGTGGTTAAAGTAAACTTTTCGTAGGAAAATAAAAAACAATTTCCATGAAGCATCTTGTTGGTGGTAGTGTGAAAATACTTCTTTTAGGAGTGTGATAGGAGAGGTCAAAGCCACGTTGGAATAATTCTTGCTTAGTCATTGTCTGCTTAACAATTGGAATCCCGTTTGTGGGGATTGTATGCATTTCTTGGAAATTTTCATGCTGATATTTGTTGTTTTTCGTTTTTGTAGTCCAATTTAACGCACTTGGGGCGCAACGAGCACGTTCCAGGGGTCGGAATGGGAATAGCCAAATGCCCTTTTGATCCAAATGATAACTCAACGGCTGTGTGGGTCGAGAAAGGCAATCCGGCTGATTTGCCTGCCTTATATTCCGGCACGAATGCGGAATTCACAAAGGCAGATGCAGTGATTTTCCGGACGGATCTCTACAACTACTCCACGGGCAAACGAGAGTATTCTTTCCGACGAACCTTGAAATATGATTCCATGTGGCTCGATAGTAAGTTCATTTTGCTATTGTTTCTTTCTTTCTGTCTTTTATAATTAGATTTACTTCAAGGCTCCCGTATTCCTTAGCTTGGTATAGGCGCTTAGCATGGAATTTCGGAACAACGTTTTGAGAAAACCAGTGCACTTAATGGAAAAATTCTTTGACAGTAATCTTAAGCTTGCCAACAGGTAGTGCACAACCTATGCAAAAAAAAATTCCAATGAGTAATAAATTAACAATATGCAAATAAAGTTTGCAACTATGAGAAATACGTTACCTAACAGTCTGTCTTTTGGTTGTGCCCTAGCTGCTAATACAAGAAAACTTTTATTTTAGTTCGCTTTCAAATCTGGCAAGCAGTTTTCGAGAAATCTTGTTCCGAAAGTTTGACGACTTTGTTTTGGACATTGTGCTGCTACAGCAAAACTGTGATGACAAATTGTACTTTCCAGAAGCAAAACAAGCGAAGACACTTTGCCGGCAATTAGCTGTCTATTTCTTTTCTCACTTTCATACGCAAGGCTTTCGCAAAAATAC